>JAAAKG020195822.1:10599-24105 GCA_010014905.2 Druon quercuslanigerum
GTGGTATTACTTCCCCCCCCCACACTATTCTGCCCTCTGTCAAAAATTTTTTTTTTTTTTGTTGGTCTTTGCGGGGGGGGGTGGGGGTTGGGGGGGGGGGGGGGGGGGGGGGGGGGGTTCTCTGAGGTGCAAACATTTGAGGCGTCGGTCGGCAGCTTTCGTTTGCGCTTGGTGTGTAAATGATAAATTTGGAGAAATTGAAGTCGGGCATTTTACATCTAGTCGGTGCCGAACGTGACAAAATCCGTTATTTGTGAGAATTAAAAATAGTTTTTCTACTAACATGTTATGCACTAGAGTGTACCGGTATACATATATATAAATAAATTATTTTAAAAATATTTTGATGATATTATATTCAATAAAATGATTCCCCGTACGAAGACTAGCACAACTCACCTGTGAGTGCATATTATTTCCCATGAGTTGTGCTACTCTTCGTACTTTGCCGGAGGATATGCTGCGAGTGCGCAGATAACTTGTAATAGTATCTACTATATTGCATTCAATAAATTAAATGGTAAGCGATTTCTGAGTGACAGTGGGAACTTGTTTCATTGCTTCCCTTTCGCATTTCCCGAGTAATCAGGGCAAGTCTTGATGGCGAAACCTTCCTTCTTACAGGCGAAGCAAACCACTTCTCACGGTGAAGTGCAGCCCTTCTGAAAATGACCTACCTGCCTACACATTAAATAAATGACCTCGCCCGAAGTGCCAGTGTAATTATTTTGGAAACTTGATTTTCGGTCAGGAGTAACTGGCGTATTTAGGCTCGGTTGCTTTCCGTGGAGGCTTTTTTTATCCTCGGGAACATTTTGCGTTGTTTTAACGGAGGAAATTGAATCTTGTTCGCCAATGACCGCACAACAATTCTTTAATAGTTTACGTGCCATCAAGTCGCTACGCGAACTCTTGCTGGCACAAATTCAAGTGGTTAGAGGGTGGTTTATATTTCTGCTGACTGGCCACTCTTTCTACTAACCTCTTACAAATCGCGAAAGTTCATCAAAAGATCGGTAGTTAGAGCGACGTTATTACGTTACGTCAGATAATCATATATTACGACTCGCAACTTTTATTATATGTTGTTAATTAATACAAGGATTAGTTGAACATGCAATCAATCGGATTTACTTCTAGTTAATATAAGTGAAAATAAAAAATGAAACTGTGTTCATGAGAGAAGACGTACAATTTCGAGTCAAATAAGCATTTATTCAAAAATAACACACTTTGACTAATTACACGGTTTCCCTGTTTATTTAATCCTAAGCTTTTGATTTCTTTTCCACTTAATTGATCAATCTCGGACGAGAGATGGCCTACGTTTATGCAAGGAACTATAATAAATTGTAGAATAACAAATTATTCTTATTTTGCTAACTGTGATATTTCTCACTTCGTATGCCTTTAGTAGTCAGATTTTAAACACACTTAAGCTAATCTATCATCTCTGTAGACATCACATATAGTCCTATTATAGCAAGAGCCAGAAACAATTGCGCATGTTCTTAGTGGATGCTTAAAGTATGGACGATTTGGGTACATAGAGAAACAGAATGCAGCCCTACAAGTTTTATATTACCATTTTCAGCATGTCAATCATCTTTATACAATGCTTGTCTGGCTATACGCCCAGGGAATAATGGAGTTCGTTGTAGATACTGATCAGTGTAAGATCTACTGAAATTACTCGTTTTAAAGCACACAACGTATCAGTGCTACAAAGCCTTATATTGTCCTCCAAAGTCTAAAGACTAAGATAATGTACGTGATTGAATTTTCGGCACCAGCCGTTGGTAATATCAAAGCAAAGGAGGAAGAAAATCGGGCAAAACATCAGGCTCTTCTTTTTGATCTGAGCAGGTTGTACCAAAGCTACAAAGCCACCTCAACAAAATCGCGCTTGCCAGTGTCCAGCGCAGATGCTCGCAACTCAGATGCAAAAAGCTGTTTTTCTGGGATCACTACATCTGGTCCGTCAGCGCTGTTCCTCCTAAAGGTATAAAAAGGTTTGTAACTCTAAAAAGTATCCAGAGGTGAAACCTTAACCTTCAAGTGTGCCGTCTGCCGCGTAAGGTCATCTGTGGCTAGAGACCCTACTCTAAGGAACAGTGTTGTGCGAATTATTTTGCGTAAATTTTTCGCTCTTTCTCATCTTCTAGGATAGAATGAGCAGGAGTGATTGACGTGCACTCTCCAGTTGCGTAGGGTACCAGTTTGGACTTGGTGACGTTCCGACTAACTGACAGGTATTTCCAGGAGTTGAAGACTACCTACATTCGATTAAGCCACTCGGAAATTGAGGGTGCTATGAATACAAGGAACTAAACTGGATTGATATTAGTAAGCTCAGATTATTCCACCGCATGTCTTCGTCGGGAATTAAAAAATCGTTGTTTGTCTATAAAAAAGGGCGATCCGTGAGAAGAAGAACCTCGGCAGCTCGTAAAAATTGGCATAATAAATGGCAAGTCAAAGATTACTAGGAATATGCTGAGCTGAAAGAGTCGTTCTAGTTTTACGAGAGGTCCATCGAATTAATTTCCCATTTAGCCGAGGTCATGGTGCTTGTAGTAGTAAAGACACTTTCTACAGTTAATGTTGCCGACTAGCAATGACCACCGACGTCTCTGCCCCATCAGAAAAGCTATTCATCTGCGTCCTAATTAGTGGCGTCGGTAGTCAGGGATGTGACATCTGCTGTGTTTTATGACGTCCCCTTGTAAAGCTTAACCTCAATCCTTCAGCGCGTAAATCTTTATCCATGAGTATCTGCAAATCATTCATTAACATTTTTATTCCCAAAATGCCATGTTCGAAAGTCTAAAATTATTCCAGAAACGAAAGACCACTATAAGTACTAGAAAGCGATGCGATTTCACTTGATGATAAGCCCTTACTATTATTATTCAAGAAAGTTTTAACGGTGAGGCAGACAGGAATAACAACAGGTGAGGGGTAAGTTCGAAAATCATCAATGAAATTTTCAAAATGGATCAATTAAATCATGAATAAAATACAAAGTTTAAATAAATCACACATAACAAATGCATATTATTCGAATAAAGCCTTGAAATCAAATAAGTCATTATCATCAAAAAATTGTTTTGCCACAAAGGAAAGCAATAGGGTCTGCTAAATTAATCAGGCGCTCTAGTGTCCCAAGGAGTAAGGGGAGCACGTGTTGAGTAAATCATTAGTGATGCTCAATTCTGAACTATCTTTATTCCAAATTGTTAATCAAACTTTGAATTGAAAACAAAATCTGAACTTGAATTTTTAATTAAAATCTTAATTCAAATTTTCTTATTTAAATTGTGATTCAGATTTTCAGTAAGTAACTGCATGGTACTCCACAACGTGCGACTGTAATTATAAGAGAATTGTATAATGAAGGACTGATTTCGCTTTATTTCGTTTCCTTTTATTATGTATCCAACTATTGGTCGCCAACTACGAGGTACTTCGAGGCGCTCATTGGAAACCCATAAGTATGGAGGGTATTAAAAGAATCAGTGATACACGGCGAGAGCAAAATGTGGTGCTTCAGGCCATTAAAATTTTTCCGCCGAGACATGAACTACCATTCGTAGTATGAATTTATTGTGGTTTCAGCTTCCTTTGGGAAATATTTTTAATAACACGTAATCTGAACGCAGTTCAGTGACTGGACCTATGTTTGGTTGAGTAAAACGTATATTATAATTAGCGGTATTTTCTATTTCTATTTTTTTTATGTATTATCAACTTCTAAATAGGGGTAAGTTAAAAAAAAAATGCAACGAAAAGAGATGCTTATTTTGGTTTTTAAGCAAAAATAATTAACTATTTAAGATTAAAATTATGGCTGCATTGAGCTAAAACACGGAGTTAAAAAAAAAGTATAATTATCTTATCTTTTTCCGAAAGAATGATAGTATTTTTTATGCGATACTAAAAACAGTGGTAATTTTTTAAATTACGGAAACACTTTTCTAGAATTTTTTCCGACATTCACTTATCGATTGACCTTGTTTTCTATAACGCTACATACTATAAACGCGTAGCCTTGTAAACACGTTTACATATCAAAACAAATATATTATAGACGCTTCTTATTTTGGTTTAAACCTGATTGAAATTATGTATGATAATATGGAACTAATACTAATATAATATTAATAATATTATTACTAATATATAAAACTAAAAATTTTATCAAAAATGTCACAGACACAGCAGTAGAAAGTGGGGTGGCCGTTTAAAGTTTGGTGCTAATCAATATCATAAAATTCGCTATAGACTAGATAGATGTTTCTCATTTATAAAATACTCACTCTTAAAAAATTTCTTCTCTTGAAAAATCAAAATTTCTCACTCTTAAATAAAATTTTATAATATCTACATTTATAAATATATCTATCAAGATCTTCGCAATCCGCGCAATTGTCTAGAACACTGCATAACACATTTGTTAATTGGGGAAGATTTCATTTAATAAACATTACAAAGCTTTCTCTACAAGAAAGCAAATTTTGAAAAAAATCAGTACTTACCTACTTTTCTTGTTGGTGGTCATCTCATATTAGTAACTTAATGTCTAGTGATGTGTCAAGTTTTCGATGTGGCTTTTGAGAAATTCTCCAAGAAAAACAATAAAGGAAATTTTTTATATTCTGAAACTAGGACGAAAATGAGGAGACTCAATAGCATGCGAACCGAAGGCATCTCTTTTTCAGCAGCTATTCTTGAACGTCTTCATTAAATTTGGAACTTGATCATTCTGCTTTCCAATAAGCCCTGTTTGGTCAATCTGTTTCAATGTACGACTGAATGCATTGATGTAAGGCGAAATTCTAATAAGCAGCATAAAATGTTTCAATTGCATTTTGAACAAAAACAAACTTTTTTTGTCTTTTTTCTAACATTATCACATCACAAAAAAATTTTTTTTAAAATAATCACCAGCGTTTCGGAATAAAGTTTTTATTTAGATTGTAATGGAAACATTTTATGGTGATTGTCAACATTTGGTCGTTAAATTGTTGTTTTTATTTTTAGAAATTCTCTACATTAACTTGATTATTAGAACTTAAGTAGGATTTTAAATTTGATTTTAATCTAATATAAATTTGATGTTTTAATCAGAAACAGTTTACACAATTTGTTAGAGAGGTCCTGGGATAGAATTGTGCAGTTGAAACCAGAACTGCTGCAGGAAAATAGGCTTGCAACGTCCGTGGCTATCACCATCTAAGGCTATTCGACGATGCGTTGACCCATCATGCCGGTTGCGCGATTCTGTTCCACCTCACATCTCTGGCGTGGGTCACATTCCTGAACAATACGCGTAATGACTGGGTACAACCCAGGAAAATAGTATCGAAGAGGCACTTGTGCGTAAATCCTATCTCTCCCCCAAATTGGTAATCTTATTTTAACTATGCCTGTATAATTGACCGTCTTTCACACTTCATTCAGAAAATATTCATGATAGTTTCATTGCTGATTGTAAAAGCTTGTTATACCAGGGACCGGTCTATTTCTTTAACTAGATTCTGTCCTGCTCTGTTGTGGATAAAACCAATAACTCGTCCTCCTTAGAACTTCTGGGCAATGCGTGCAGTACACAATATAAGGTTCCCTTACGTAAATGATTTTGAAATCATATTCGAGAAATTCAAGGGACCATCTTGAGAGTCTACTAGTAAGGTTTTTCAGGTTACATCAGAATAGATCATTGCGCCGCTTGCCGTATTAAATCAGAAATTGTACCTGCAGGATACGAAGAACCACTATCCTACTCATGCACACAAGCTTTAAGGACAAATAAAGTTACAGTCAAAATGGAGGTTACGACGGGTTTGGAGACGTATGACTGAGCTTTGGCGGTCTCTTGATATTGAGAGACAGTAGGGACCGGTCTCATTGCTTCCCTTTTGCGTTTCTTAAGCAAACTGGACAAGTCTTGATGGTGAAGCCTCCCTTCTTACAGGCGATGCAAACTACTTTCCACGGTGAAGCATAAATTCAAGGGGTTAGGGGTTGGTTTATATTTCTGAATGGCTAGACACTCTTTCTACTAACCTCTTACAAATCCAGAAAGCTTATCAAAAGGTCGGTAGTGACAGCGACGTTATTATGTTACGTCAGGTAATCATATATTGCAACTCGCAACTTTTATTATATGTTGTTAATTACTACAAGGATTAATTGAAAATGCAATCAACCAGATTTACTTCTAATTAATATAAGTAAAGATAAAAAGAGAAAGGATGTTTATGAGAGTCGACGTACAATTTAAACTCAAATAAACATTTATTCAAAAATAACCAACTCTGACTATTTACACGGTTTTTCTGTTCATTTGGTCCTAACCTTTTAACTGCTATTCAACTTAGTGAATAATTCTCAAACACGAGATGACCTAGGTTTATGCAAGTGTCTATAATAAATTGTAGAACAACAAATTAATCTTATTTTGGTAACTAAAATATTTATGAATTCTTATGCCTTCCCCAGTCAGATCTTAAACACCCTTAAACTAATCTATCATCTCTATAGAGAGCTCTAAAAACAGTTTTTTAAAATTAATTTTTTTTCTTTATTTTTCATTTAGTTTTCAACAAATATAGTTTTAAAATTTTATATGTAATACTTACCCATATAAGTTGTGACTTTATAACATGTTTTATTAAAAATTGAATCAACCTGACCTACAATTTCTTTATATTTCTCTCAGAGAGATTTGCTTTCATTATGATAATAATAATACCAATCTTGGCGATACCAACGGCCGAGCGTGCAAGTAAGAGGTAGAAAAAATTAGACATGTTCTTAGTGGATGCTCAAAGTATGCACGCTTCAGGTACATAGAGAGACACAATGCAACGGAGGAAGAAAAGTGGGTTATATATCATGTTCTTCTTTTCGATTTGACCAGGCTGTACCAAGGCGATGAAGTCCATCTTGTGGTTCTCATAATTGGCTGCGTTAGAAACATGAAAGCCTTATTTTTTAGCCACCTCAAAAAAATCAAGCCTTGCCAGTGTCAAGCGCAGAAGCTCGCAAGTCAGATGCAAAAAGCTGTTTTTTTGGGATCACTACATCTGGTTTGACAACACTGTTTTACCTCACACTGTGCAAACGTTTGTAGCTCTAAAAAAGTATCAAAAGTGAAACTTTCACCACCATCTGTGCCGTCTGCCGCGTAACGTCATCCGCGGCTAGAGACCGCACTTCAAGGAACTGTATTGTACGAATTATCTTCCGTATATTTCACACTCTTCCTCACCTTCTAGGATAGAATGAGCAGGAGTGGGTGACGTACACGCTCTAGTTGCATCGAGATTGTTTGTTTCAAGAAAACATGATCGTAGCTTCTGGAGCCTACAACTTCTCTCATAATAGCAATCTTTGTTTCCCTTTCATAAGGACTCGTAATCCTTTAAGATTCTAGTCAGCAATGTGACTACCTTGACTAGAGTCCAGTTTACACTCAGGTTCTATTCTTTAATTGTTCTTGATCTCAGAGAAGAAATTTTATTTCGCCTTTAATATCAGCGTGATCACTCCTTCGACTACAGTCTAGGATAAATCCAGTGTCTATTCTTCAATGAGTCTCCCTATGTCAAAGTAAATTGGTAAAGTTCTGGGAGAACCAAGATTTCTCTACACTTTGTTTTAAAAAGTCCTAATCATCTATTTCATTGCTAATTATTTTATTACAAATAGCCCTCGTATTTAAGAGATGTCAGAAAACTAGCGAAGCCTGAGCTTTAAATTAGATTAAATAGCTATACGACAGGTAGTTTCACTTGGGGATTTGTAAGGAATGGGATTATTTACGAAAGGACTTATACTTTACTCTGCGATTGCAAGATAGTCGCTTTCTTGAATATTGGAACAGGTAAATTCGGCAAATTGAAACTCCCAGGGTTTTCCCCAAAGTTTCTCTCTCTCTTCTACGTTATGCATTTCTCAAGTGCGTGGGAGGACTTGAAGTCTAATCTTCACGATTTCTCCTAGGATATTCAGGACATTCACATATCAGAATCTCGTTTAGCCTATCGTCACGGTTCCTCATGTAACCCGCAGGTTAAAATATAGGTTCGTTCTTTCACTGAATCTTATCATAGATCTCTTCTAAATCACGTGGTTTAAAATCGTTGTCGCGAAATCGGTACTTGAGCGCCTTCTTTAACTGTTCCCAATTCGCGAACTTTGATTCATGGTGATTCATGGTTTTTGAACTTTTTCGGCGCAATTCCTAAAGCTCTAAGTCGAAGACTTTAGTGAGCCTTACGCAAACCTCTATACATGTCAGAAAATGTTTGCCACTAGTTCTACAACTACCGTCAAATGAAATTTTCCAACTTGAAATCATTTTTTCCATGTCTCTTGAGCTGTCAGTATGGTGCGGGGATGAGTAGACCTATAAAATCTCTCGCAGTTGGCACTATTGCGGTTGAACTCTATATCCAGTTCAAGTTTCCGCTTTCTTGGAAGTTCTATCTATCCCCATCTACCAAAAGGAATATCACTCTCTGGATATACTGAGTAGTTATCTCTAGCACGATAACGTAGGAAGTTCCTCTCAAATTGCGCATTATGGTACCACCTTGGACTTGGTGACACTCCGACTAACTGACAGGTATTTCCAGGGGTTGAAGACTACCTACATTCGATTTAGCCGTTCGGAAATTGAGGGTGCTATGTGTACAACAAACTAATCTGGATTGATATGGGTAAGCTCAGATTATTCCGCCGCATGTTTTCGTCGGAAATTGATATGGTGGTCTCAAAGAGTTGTTGCACTTTTACGAGGGTTTGTGACTGTGTAATTAGACTGCGCAGTTGTTGCGCTTTCCGAGAGGTCTACTGATTGGAATCACCATATAGCCGATGTCATGGTGTTTGCGGTAGTACTGACACTTTCCTACGGTCAATGTTGCCGACTTTTAATGACCACCAATGTCACTGCCCCATCAGAAAAGCAACTTATCCTTGTCCTGATCAGTGACGTCAGTAGTTAGGGAGGTGACATCTGATGTGTTTGATGACATCCCCTTGTAAAGCTTAACCTCAATCCTTCAGCGCGTACATCTTTATCCAAGAGTATCTGCAAACCATTCAGTAACATTTTTATTTCTTAATATGCATCCACATCGGTTATAAAGTTTAATCACGCCATGTTCGAAAGTCTAAAATTATCTCAGAATCACAAGATCACTATAGGCGCTAGAAAGCAATGCGATTTCACTTGATGATAAGCCCTAGCTGTCTGGCCGATCCATCGTTCACAAGTCTGACAAAGGGACGTGCAATGTCCTTTTTACAGTGAATAAATTTGTTATTTTTGTTGACTTTAAATTATGTGGTAATCATTTCTTGATCTTTCTGCATAGTAATTATGGTCTCTTGAACTATTCAAAGCCGTATTAAGGGTCGAAATTTAGTGAAAAATATATTCAAACCCTGGCTTTTGATGTATTTTGATCCGCAGAATTTAATTCTAAGGTCAAATGAAACGTATTATTCAGTTTTTGTTTTTTCAACTCGAAAAAAAAAACATGAAAAATTATTAAAAATTTTTTCTTCTACCTATATCTAAAAAAATGATGGCGCAGGTTATCTTTTAACTGCAGATTCGGATTTAGCGTCAAAAAATACGTAACAAAAAGTTTTTCTAGTGAAAAGTACAGGCAAGTTTTTCTTAGGGCTTGTGTAATTACACTCTGTAATCTTTTTTTAACCTTGACGTTCTTGCTCAATGCAGCCGTTAGCGAAATCTTTAATACCTAATAATTTTATAAAGTTTAGCTCAAAAAGTGACGCCAAAGCCTATTTTTTGGACATTCCTAGATATCGAGGTAAAAAATATAAAATTATGTTGCACTTATCAAATTACTCGTCATTGAAAACCAAAATAAGCTAATTATAATATCATTTTTCATTGTATTTTTTCTATGAAACAAGTCTTACAAAAGTAATATCACATACTACCTTGATCGATACGGAGTTGATGTAAAAACAGATTATATAATTAGCGGTATTTTCTATTTTTAATTTTTTTGGTATATTCTCAACTCCTAAATAGGTGTGATTTTAAAAAATATTTATAAAAAAAGCTATGCTTATTTTTGTTTTCAACTACGAGTAATTTGATACCTGTAACATATTTTTATATTTTTCCCTAGGTTGCTAGCGAGGTAGTAATTTGTTAAATTACAGAAAGTCTTTTCTGGAATTCTTTCCTTCATTCGATTATCGATTAACCTTCTTTTCTATACCGCTACATACTATAACATCCTTTAATATATAGAACAACTTTTTTCAAAATGCCAAAGATCACATAGATCACTGGAAAATAATACTGATAATTTAATATATAGTAATACTAATCCGCGCAGTTGTCTAGAACACTGCATAACAGATTTGTTAATTGGGAAAGGTTTCATTTAATAAACAATTTTTTTTTAAATTCTTATCATTACAAAGCTGTCTCTACAAGAAAGCAAATTTTGAGAAAAAAATCAGTACTTACCTATGTTTCTTGTTGGTGGGGTGGTCATCTCATCTTAGCAACCTAATATCTTGTAATGGATCAGGTACTGGATGTTGTTTTTGAGAAATTCTCCAAGAAAAACAAAAAATGAAATTCCGTATCCTGCAACTAGGATGAAAATAAGGGGAATCAACAGCATACTATCCGAAGTCATCTCTTCTTCAGCAGCTATTCTTGAACTTTTCATTAAATTTGAAACTTCATCATTCCATCTTCCAATAAGCCCAGATTGGTCAATCTGTTTTAATTTACGACTAAATGCATGGATGTAAGGCGAATTAGCTTCGCATATCATGACTTTTAAATTCTCCAGAAAATTTTCTTTCAAGATCTTAAAAACTGGCCTATGGTTACCGTCCAAATTTTCTAGGATAAAACTTTGTGCTAATGTTTCATCTATGATGCACGCAACATTCCTAGACTTCTTCAATAGTTGCATACACTTTTGATCGCTTGAAATAATCTTGGATTTATTTAGTAAAGCCTGGATGTTTTCGCCGTTGTCCAGTGACAACATGGAGTTTCGAATATTCATCATCATAAATGGTGTGAGGTCTGAAGTCAGCAAGTCCGAGAAAGTGTTAATCGTATCTTCTGTCTTTGTTATTAGCTTCACACCCATCAATATCGTGAAGAAAGTTGAGGAGAAAATCCAAAATCCAATCAAGATAAACGACAATGCAATTCGATCCGAATGCTTCACTACATCTATGGGAATTGATTGTCCCAACAAAGCTTCTAACATGTGTAGAGGTAGCCAGAATCTTTTGTCAAAATTCAAGAGGCTTAGAATCAGCCAGATCAAAGTTACTAGGATGCAAGAGAGAATTCCTGTATAAAAAGATGTACTCTTGATCGTAACAGATTGAATCTTTTTTGACAGAATTGGTACCACTGCGGAGATACGAACCATTTCTGTTCTAATTATATATGTAGCCAAATGCTCTTCACATCGAAAAGCAAATATTAGATTGTTTGTGATAAAATTTATTTTTCCGTTTGCTACCTTTTTAAAAAAGCCATTCGTCTTACTTTTATTGCAATTGTACTCACCCAACGATTCCCCTTTGGGAACAGTTTCTAGAACTTTAAAATTCATTTTCTCCGATAGAATTTTTATAATCGCTGCTTCTGGCCCGGAAACTTCAATTGGATATCCAAAATGATTGTATTTTACATGAACCATGGGTGGAAGATCTAGGGACCCTGCTTTCATTTTGATGCCATTTAGATCGTGTAATTTTTCAGGAAAAATTGAGGCTTTATCTGACAATTTCTTTCTGGTGTAGGTCTGGGTATAGGGATTGAAGACATGCATGATTGGCGTGCTTTTCTTTGTAGTTATTAAAGGATCCCAGGAGAATTTTTGTTTGGAACCTTTTTTCTTGACTATGTCGAGAATAGTAAAGTCTAAAAACTTTTTAGACCATGCGTAGTAAAGCAATTCTTTGCGGCTTCTACTTTTAGTTGCTGGTAAATTGATCATCAAAAGTCTTGGATGACTCTCCGCGACTGACACGCTGATCAAAAATTCTATTATGCTTTTCGGACTTGTATTTTCATTTTGTATTGAAAGAAATGTTGTTCTTGAATGTAAACTTCGACTATCTCCAGTAGATTTGATGCTTTTTGGTAATACTTGCAAAAAGTTAATTATTCTGCTTGGTAGATTGCTGGAGATTTCACGTACAATTTTACTGAACGTCGAATCATTGTGATGATCAGTGCTGTCGCTGATTAATATTATTGTTTCGGGAGTTCGAGAATCGGTCTTTATTTGCTGAGCCAGTCCATAAAGCCACCCGGAATCGTTAGAAACTGCTTGTTCTTCCATGCAAAAAATTAAGAAAAAGAAAGCCTTGTAAAGAAAATAAGCCATCTCGTAGTTTTCTCAATTGTTTCTTAAAACAAAGAATTGCAAACTTTTAACACATCTTTCACTTTTTCCTGACACGGAATAACTGTTTTGTACGAAAATTGCTTAGCAACGATGACCTTTCTATTTTCTTTGGAGAACCATTAGAAATAGAAAATGAAAGAATTGTGCAATGGTTTGAGTCGATACAAATTACTAAAGTGCTATATTAACCTTATTTTCATACGAGCTGTTTGCAGGAAAAACAATTATGACAATACCTAAGATAACCTTTCTTTTTGTGTCATTTTTTTCCTGCTTATTATTCCTAATTATTTAGATACTTTTGAATACTTTCAGTATCTTTAGCAGTTAAAATTTTTTTTAAGGCTTCTCATTAAACAAATTGATAAAATCTCTAGCCAGTTAAATGAGCATAAGCTGCACACAAGTAACATTATTTTAAAGATATACAAATAAAAAGAGAAAAAGATATAAAAAACATCATCATAAATGTTATGCAATGTTTGTTTCGTATAGTTAAACTGAGGATCTCATTTAAGTAACTCTCCTTTGAGTCATTACTACTAAATTATAATTACAAATAATCTTAGAGAGGCGACTTGTTCATCTTAAAGAGGATAATGAGTTCTCTAAATTAGTTAGGTTGACTATAAAATGATTGTTTGCCTAACTTCGTAAAAAAAAACTATTTAAAAAGAGTATTCACTTATTTCTTTCCTCTTCTGCCGCTTCCTGACAATTCCTGTAATAAATTTTCATCCATTATCTTCTTGACGATATAGGGCTGGTATGAAATAATTGACATAGATTCCGAATTATGTTTGCATTAATGAAATGTATGATTCCTAAAATTTATCTTTCTCCAAAAAACAGGTCCCTAATAACACAGATTGTTAAATCTACTTTTTTAAAGTATTTTAAATATGATTGGACATCAGAAACCAAAAAATACATTTTAGTTAAGGGGGTCGTCTAGTTACGCGCTCGATTTTCGAGCGTATTGTTGAGGATGGATTGCAAAAAAACTAAACATGATATTGAGATGTGGTTTTTTGTATTATTTTCGTACATTTTTTCT
>JAAAKG020195832.1:0-24104 GCA_010014905.2 Druon quercuslanigerum
TTAATCAAAGAATGAGGTCTTTTAAAGCACAAGTATGTAGTACAATTATTACTGCTGACAGATGATAATCAAGTTTTATTCGAAACATGCGAATAACGAATTCAGAAAGTTAGTATCGTGTCAGGCAGCAAGATGCTATGAGAATATTTTACAGTCTGTTCGAAACAAGTGAATCGCGGAATCAGAAAGTTAGTGTACTGACAATCATTAAGACGTGGGAAAATATTTGACAATCAGCTCAAAACAAGTGAATAACGGAATTAGAATAATAGTATCACACAAGCCGGATTGGAATCGCAATATTGAAAATTTGTTAAACATTTTTTTACACGAGGTCATGTTATGCGTTATACGCAATACACGCACGGCACCCTGTGCCATAGTTTGCTTTTTTAAGCTATGAAGTACCCTTACGAAAAATTTTGGGTAAAATATATTTTGAAGTAGACAATAAGAGCATTTTTTCAAAGAAAAAACTAGAGGTGTAGAATAAGGAGCCCCTTTTTCCTTACTGCAGACGCAGAGTGGGCTCGTCGATGCACCCAATAAAGAGAAACACAAAAGAAACGGCTAAAAAGGCAATAAATGTCTGTTCCCTTAGAAGCATTTAGAAAAAATAATACTTTTAGGCAAAATTACCTAGTTCTTTGAAGAATTTGGGTATTAGGGCCTCGGTCGATCTTCACCAGCAACTTGCTTTGGATCTCAGATGACCAACAATCATTTTTGCTCCCCATACTGTCCTTCATTGGCAGAACGCTCTATCCTGCCACGGATGTCAGAAGGGTTACCGGTAATATTATACACAATCCAGAATTTATGTGGGGATCGTGGAAGCTAAGATTTTATGAAGAAAAAACGGCGGTGTATTCTGATAAGTACGTTGTGCAGGTGGCAGTTTCCTGCCGGACATTCACTCCATACCACAAAATCAAGAAATTACAACAACAAAAATCAAATTAAAACCGCCCTAGGCCCTGAAAAGTAACATATTCCGTTAATGTGATAACCATATAACAAAAATGGATATATATAACGAAATAATAAAACCGAATCATAAAACAAAATAACAAAACAGAAGAATAAGGCAAAATAAAAACAATAAATAAAAGAAACAAAAACTGGAGGAGTGCAGAATTTTATTACGCTCTGTGTGAACACGAGATCCTTTTGATCCAGATAATTTATAGGAATAGAATTTTGTGAGTTGCAGGTAATCTGCAACGTCACACTGCATTTCTTGAAATATCTGAATTCCTTGCATTTTTCGCATTCAATGTTTTTTTAATTCCTTGAATTATCGAAATTCCTTGAATTCTCTAAATTTCTTGAATTCTATAAATCCCTTAAAATCTCTGAATTGCTCGAATTCGCTGCATTCCCGGAATTCATAAAATTCAAGGAATTCCTGCAATTTAAGGAATTCCTGGAGTTCTCTAAATTCAGAACATTCAAGGAAGTCACAGATTTTTAAGAATTCAGAGATATTAAGGAATTAAAGTGATTCATGTGTTACAGTGAAACCCGTGAAGCCTGGAAATTCAAAATTGTTGCTGCTGAGCTCTATCGTATCCACATACGAGATAAGTTTAGGAAGTATGATAGTAAGGTTAAGGTTTCCTACCACCAGGACCCATATATGTTTAGGTGGTGAGCATCAATAGATTGGTCCATTGAGGATGGTACCCGAGGTCGCTATTGATCATCGACTTTTTGAAGTTTGTACCATAGAGCTAATAGTTCAAACTAAAGTATTTTGAAGGATTTTATGACTCTTATTTTTACGTAAAATTTATTTTAATAATAATTAGTATTGTTAAGAAAAACTTTTTTGTCACACAGGGACTCGGGAATATTAGGAAATCAAGCCGCATTCGGAGGTTTATTATATGTTATTAATATGGTACAGGTACTAGAATTTAATTTTTTTTATCAATGATGTACAACCACTACTGATTTGTTAGTGATTTTGTGTATATTTATATATTATTGATACACTGTAAGACTTTTGTTACTGAAGGGTATGTATTGTTACAAAGTTGCTGCTAATATTTTAAATTTTGAAAGCGATCGTCATCTTTAATTATTAGTTTAAGTGAAAATTTTGGTTTCGGACGATTAGTATTGTAAACTTTTAAAGATTTGTGGCTAAGGTCGGTCTGCAAGTATTAGCACTGCATGAAAAATTCGAAGACTTACTTAGAGTGGGCGCAACCGTTGTGCACCTCCGACCGTCTCATTGAAATCCTCCGACCGCGCTGGGGGTTTTTAGTAGGTGTGGATTAGCTTGAAAGGTGGTCATAATTTCGCTCTCCCTCTTTCCTCGACCAATGTGCGGCTCATTATGATATGGTGATGCGAAATTAAGATGGGGCATCCAGGTCGGTCACCATACTTCCTAAGCTTATCTGGTACGTGGAAACTATGGAGCCCAGCAACGATAATTTTGAGTTGCCCGGCTTTACAGGGTTCACCGTAACAAGCCCGCCCCGGAATTGCTAACATTCGTTGGTGATTTTGGGGCTAGAGATCTGTTACGTCGCACTCTTTGGAGAACGAGTTATGTTTAGGCAGCCTGAAGTACTTGCGGCGGCATCCGTGAGCGGATGGGTGACCTAATGGCCTGGGAGCTTTTCCCGGAAGGTTGGAATCTGTTGATGTTATTTGGCTTATACGTATTGTATGTGAACTGGAGCTGGAATTATGATTCTGACGTTCTTGTCCTCAGTAGCAGGTCCAATTGGTGTTGCATAGTCTTAATACTTTTACGCGACCTTTGTACAAGATTAGGATTACTATTAGTATTCCTAGTCTTGTGTACATACCTTCTTGGAATGAACTTTTATCGAGCGTCGTTTGGGCTGGTGAGGATACTGACAAGAACAAAATTTTGATGTCTCGTAGCTTATCAGATAATTTAATCAGAACTAAATGGAATGATGGCTCATACACGGTGTTGGTGGTTCCCGTAGCTGGTTCTAATCCGACCTAAAAATGGAGCATATCCAACCACTTAGCGATGGAATAAATTTCCAGAAAGGTTGATGATCATACCATAGTTGGATTAATTAACAGCTGCATCTCGCACGCTTGGCGTGAGGAGGCCTCGCAGATTGGAAGCAACCCAGGACAGTGTATGTAAACCCTGAGAGCTCTTCATTTCTGGTGCTCTTGTGGTGTTAAGAGCATGTAGGTGACCGGAGACAGGGAACGAGACCTCAGGTGCATGGTCCTAAATATCACGAATATCAGTGCGATTAGTTCTGACGTTAAAAGTGAAGGATATTGTTCACCTTTCTTTGCTGAGTGTATAACTAAAAGCAGCTCGTTTGCAGCTCGAAGATATTCGTCCAGGCTCATGTCGATGGTGTGCAGAATTTTACTGAAATTGTTAGTATAGTTGATGTCAGACACCTTTATTTGAAATTTCGTTGAAGTATTGAGTGGAGATGCGCAATTAATGTTGTAGTTGAGTCTGATGAGCCAACGAGGTGGGAGACGTTTTCTTGTACCTCGTTCAGATTGTTGATCCTTTCCTTACTGGCCTCTCTGTCGTTGTAGATGAGTAACCCGAAAACTGGTCATAATAATCCTCCTGAAAATCCCTTATAAAAGGTCCTTATAATCATTTAGTAGCTCAGTTCATTTAGGGATAAATGCGGGCGTAAATTCTTCGGGCAATTCGTGAATGCGGGCCTGATCATGTATAAGTGCATTCTGCAATTTAGTGACATGTAAGAAGATGTTGACTCTCCAGTTACTAACTTGTCTCCACAGCGTGCATTGATGCTCGTAGGAGATCTCTGTGCCCGGCGAGAATTGCAGGTTCTGGAACGTGTCTTCTGCCACAGAGAACGTGCTCCAGAGGATACAGCTCATTGTTAACATAGATTGTCCGCATGGATATATGATTTTTTTTTAGTTTTAAGGCGAAAACAGGTAATCTAAACATAAAGTACATAACTATTAGGCGTCTCGTACATTATTTTTCTAACTGCCAATGATTAGCAGTAGGTGACCAAGAGCGTATCTGCATGCTTGGTGAATCTTGTCCCGTCTTCGGTTTCCATAACGAAGTTGTGATTTTCCGTGAAACTCACGATGGTTACAGGTCCTGTGGCCCTCTTGTCAAATTTTTTACAACGAACGTCTTTAACTACGAGTACTTTGTCGCCTATTTTGGCACCTAAAGAGTGAGCTTTCGCATCGTACTGTATGTTTTAATAATCTTTTAACCGTATCAGGTTCCTTGCCGCGATCTTTTAGATTTCATTTTACCGAATAACTAATTCCCAGGGATAGGATCCGTAAGTCTCAAGTTTTTCTTCAAATAGAAGAGAGCTAAGCATACGTGAAGCACATCCATACAGTAACTCGAATGGTGTCAAAGTCGTAGACTCATTGATAGACATTTTACACGCATACATAATTTAAGGTAATTTAATTAAGGTAATCCGTTAACACGATATGGCTGCATTCGAACGACCCATTAGTTTGGGGGCGACAGCCGAACGTGATTACTTGATTCACGCCAAAGATCTTTTCTAACTTCTGCAATATCTTGTTAACGAAACTAGTTCCCCTGTCTGTAAGGATGATGCGAAGTGCTTCGTATTGTGCACTAAAGTGTTGGGCTACCGAATGGGCAACCGCGGTAGCCCTTAAATTTAGGACAGGAATAGCAATGCAATATTTCGAGAAGTTATCCTGAATTGTGAGGATATGTTAATCACCGTTAGGAGCTGCTGCCAATACTCCTACTCTGTCCAGCGAGACCTTATCAAATACCCCTAGGTGAGTGTCGATAATAACCATGGGTTTCTGTCTGCTTGCCCTCAGGTATTGTATAACTTCATTGCGCTTCAATCGGCCAGATGTATCGTTCTCTGATTCGGCGTTAGGTTTTAGCAATATCTTCGTGACCTGCAAAAAAGCTATCCTGATATTTTGATATTATTTGGGGCCTGAATTCTATCGGGGGCACGGTCAGTTGGCCATCTCACAAGATGATGCGAATTGCACCGCTCCGGAATATATTGGATAGTAACTCCGTCATTTTTGTTTGCGTCAACGTTCCTAATAAATCACCGGAGTTTGCCATGCGAAAAGTTGTGCATCGATCGATCGATCATGATTTTCTGAGATAATCTGGTTGAATAAATGTATGGTACTTTCATCGCCAGGGCTTTGAATGTAAGTCCAGAACCATACATAGCGTGGTTGGGGTGGACCGTGCCTTGGGACAAGGCATGATTGACGAGGTACAAAATAACAATTGTCGTTGAAGAGGCCGCCCTAAGACGGTACACTTCGTCATATTCGGCATGTCCTTGAACCTCACAATGTTTTTTCGTATATTTCCCTTAGTACTAGGCCTGGAATGACTTTAGGAACTTATCGAATCGTTTGGGCAACGGATCCACAATATCCGTGCAAAGGGTCAATGTTTTCTAGTTGTCTTTCTCTTCTTTGGATACAGCCGTAATCTCTAGTTGTACCTGCTCTGTTGGTGAGGGTTGGGCCAAACCTTCCTGATCCCAGAAATAGGACTGATGATCAGTAACAGATTTGTTAAATGCTTCAAAAGATTGAAGGACCGCTTGTTTAGAAAGGCTTGGAGCCGCTAATTCTGAATCTTCTTCTGTGTCACTGTGTCTTGTATCACTGTATGTGACAGTATGCGACAGTGACTGTGTCACTGTATCTTCTTCTGTGTCACCTTGGAGACATTATTGTCCAGGTGTAATTGGTAAATTGACTTTCTTATCTTTATATCTTCTCGGGCCAGTTGATCTGCGGCTTCATTGCCCTTGATTCCCTGATGCCCGGAAACATGTCTCCATGTTATGTCCAGAGGCGATAACCCCTCGCATAATTATTCTAGTTCTGTGCGATTGACTACCGGTTTTCCTTCGGCAGTTTTCCAATCATTTATCTTCCAAGTTGAAACCCACTGGTTGCAACTTTTAATAAACATCTTTAAGTCAGTGAGGATCTTTACTTTAGTTATTCCTTGTACCGATGCTTTTTTAGCAGCTGCAGTGTCAGCTTGAGTTTCAGCAGCATTATTAGTAGGTCTTCAATTGGCTGGTGCAGAAATATTCTAGAGATGATCTTTGCCGGACCAAAAGCCTATTTCCCCCTCAGGTTCCCCTTCTTCATTGTAAGTACACGCCCCATCAATATATACTTCTGTGATTTTATCACACAAATTATGGAACGATGGGATGGATACGTAAAGCCGGCTTAGCATTCCGTGATTTGAAATTCACAAATTATTACATAATTGAAGAACAACTGACTTAAGATTAGAACATTAATATCAACACGCGCAACTAGCCCGCTGAAAAGCGTTCTCCTTGTATCGTAAGAAAGCTACAAGACCGGGAAGGGCCTGTTTAGATTCTATGATTTGAAATTAATAGATCAATATATTACTAAATAGTCACTAAATTAAGATTGGGGAATGAATTTCAACGCGTACAAGTAGCAAGCTGTAAAGCTCGCTGCTTGCACCATAAGAAACATATACAGCCGAGAAGGCCGGTTTAGCTTTCTATGATTTGAAATTAACAAACCAATACATAACTGAACAACAACTGACTTAAGATTAGAAAATTAATATCAACACGTGCAATTAGCACGCTGCAAAGCGTGCTGCTTGCGTCGTAAGAAAGCTACAAAGCTGAGCAGGCTGGTTAAGTTTTCTTGGATTTGAAATTCACAAATCAATACATTACTAAATAGCACCTGACTTACGATTGGAAAATTATCTCAACACGTGCAAGTAGCCTGCTGTAAATCGTTCTGCTTCGACCTTAAGAAAGCTACAAGGCCGAGAATTTAGTTGTAGCTTTCTAGAATTTGATATTAATAAACGAATTAATATTTTAAAAACATTGTAATTTCACCTAAAAGGTTCATTTTAAAACGTGCAATTAGCCTGCTAAATAGCGTGCTGCTTGCACCCTAAGAAACCTACAAAGCCGAAAGGGCCGGTTTAGCTTTCTCTGATTTGAAATTCACAAATCAATACATTAATGAACTACAACTGACTTAAGATTGGAAAAGTAATTTCACTACGTGAAATTACCCCGCTTAAAGGTGTGCTGCTTGTACCGTAAGTAAGGCAGTAGGTCGAGAAGGCCGTTTTAGCATTCTAGGATTTGGAATTAACAAATCAATTCATTACTGAATAACAACTGACTCAAGATTGAAAAAGTAGTTTCAATACGTACAAGCAGCTCGCTAAAAAGCTGCTGCTAGCATCGTAAGAAAGATACGATTCGGCGAAGGTCGGTTTAGAATTGCAGGATTTGAAATTCACAAATCAATACATTATTGAACAAAAATTTACTTAAGAATGGAAAATTACTTTCAATACGTGCAAGTAGCCCCCTGAAAAGCTTTCTGCTTACACGGTCAGAAAGCTCAAGGCAACAAAAAAGCGTTCTGCTTGCATCGTAAGAAATCTACGAGGCCGAGAAGGCCGATTTAGCCTTGTATGATTTGAAATTAACAAAGTAATACATTACTAAACAACAACTGAGTTAAGATTAGAAAATTAATTTCTATAAATGCATTTAGATCGCTGAAAAGCGTGCTGCTCGCACCATGAGAAAGCTACAGGCCGACAAGGCCGGTTTAGTCCTCTAGGATTTGAAATTACAAAATCAATACATTACTGAGCAACAACTGACTTAATATTGGAAAATTAATTTCAACAAGTGCAAGTAGCCCGCTGAAAAGCTTCCTGCTTATACCGTAAGAAAGCACAAGGCAACAAAAAGCGTTCTGCTTGCATCGTAAGAAAGCTACAACGTCGGGAAGGCCGTTTTAGCGTTCTGGATTTGAAATCTACAAATCAATACATTACTGGACTACAACTGACTCCAGATTGGAAAAGTAATTTCAACATGTGCAATTAGCCCGCTTAATAGTGTTCTGCTTGCTTCGTATGAAAGCTATAAGGGCGAGAAGTCAGGTTTATCTTTCCAGGATTTAAAATTGATAAGCCAATTAATATTTTAAAAACATTGCCATTTCACCTGAAAGCTTAATTTCAACAAGTGCAATTATCCCGCTGAAAAACGTTCTGCTTACATCGTAAGAAATCTACGAGGCCGAGAATGCCGATTTAGATTTCCATGATTTTAAATTCACAAGTCAATACATTACTGCACAAAAACTGACCTAAGATTGGAAAATTAATTGCGACACGTGCGATTAGCCCGCTGAAAAGCGTGCTGCTTGCGCCTTAAGAAAGCTACGATTCGGCGAAGGTCGGTTTAGAATTGCAGGATTTGAAATTCACAAATCAATACATTAATGAACAACAATTGACATAAAATTGAAAAACTGATTTCAACACGTGCAATGAAACCGCTGAAAAGCACGCTACTTGCATGGTAAGAAAACTACGAGGCTGGGATGGCAGGGTTAGCTTTTTAGGATTTGAATATTGTAAACCAATTAATATTTTAAAAACATTGTTATTTCACCTGAAAAGTTAATATCAACACGTGCAGTTAACCCGTTGCAAGCATGCTGCTCGCGCCATGAGAAAGCTACAGGCCGACAAGGCCGGTTTAGTTCTCTAGGATTTAAAATTAACGTATTAATATATTACTGAATAAAAACTGACATAAGATTGGGAAATTAATTTCAGTACGTGCAATTATCCCGCTGAAAAGCGTGCTGCTTGCACCGTAAGAAAGCCAGATGGAAATACAAAAGCGTTCTGCTTTCATCGTAAGAAAGTCACGAGGCCGAAAAGGCAGGTTTAGCTTTCTGATATTTGAAGTTGGTAAACCAATTAATATAGTTTAGAAAAACTGAAATTTAACCTAAAAGGTTAGTTTCAACACCTACAATTATCCCTCTGAAAAGCGTTCTGCTTGAATCGTAAGAAAGCTACGAGGCCGAGAAGGCCCATTTAGCTTTCCATAATATAAAATTCACAAATCAATACAGTACTACACAAAAACTGATCTAAGATTGGAAAATTAATTGCGACACGTGCGATTAGCCCGCTGAACAGCGTGCTGCTTGCGCCTTAAGAAAGCTACAGGGCCGAGAAGGCCGGTTTAGCTTTCTATGATTTGAAATTCACAAAACAATACATTACTAAGCAACAACTGACTTTAGATTCCAAAATTAATTTCAATACGTGCAATTAACCCGCTGAAAAGCGTGCTGCTTGCACCGTAAGAAAGCCAGAAGGAAACACAAAAGCATTCTGCTTGCATCGTAAGAAAGCTACGAGGCCGAGAATGCCGATTTAGATTTCCATGATTTTAAATTCACAAGTCAATACATTACTGCACAAAAACTGACCTAAGATTGGAAATTTAATTGCGACACGTGCGAATAGCACGCTCAAAAGCGTGCTGCTTGCACCTTAAGAAAGCTACAAGGTCGAGAAGGTCAGTTTAGCTTTCTCTGATTTGAAATTCACAAAACAATAAATTACTGCACAAAAACTGACCTAAGATTGGAAAATTATTTTCAATAAGTGCAATTAGCTTGCTGAAAAGCGTGCTGCTTCCACCGTAAGAAAGTTACGAGGCCGAGAAAGCGTGTTTAGCTTTCTAGGAATAAAAATTAACAGGTCAATACAATACTGAATAACAACTGATTTAAGATTGGAAAAGTAATTTCAACACGTGCAATTTACCCGCTAAAAGCGCGCTGCTTGCATTCTAAAAAAGCTACAGTCCGACAAGGCTGGTTCAGCTCTCTAGGATCTTAAATTTACAGATCAATACATTATGGAACTACAACTGACTTAATATTGGAAAATTAATTTCAACACGCGCAATTAGCCCGCTGAAAAGCTTGCTGCTTGCACCTTGAGAAATCTACAGGCAGACAAGGCCGATTTAGCTTTTCAGGATTTGAAATTAACAGATCAATATATTACTAAATAACAGATGACTTAAGATTGGAAAATTAATTTCTATACGTGCAATTAGCCCGATGAAAAGCGTGCTGCTTGCACCCTAAGAAAGCTACCTGTCTAAAGGGCCGGTTTATCCCTCTAGGATTGAAAATTAACAGATCAATACATTACTTAATAAGAACTGAAATGAGATTAAAAAATTAATTTTTATACGCGCAGTTAGCCCGCCTAAAAGCGTGCCGCTTACACCCTGAGAAAGCTACAGACCGACAAGGCCGGTTTATCCCTCTAGAATTTAAAATTAACAGATCAATACATTACTGAATAACAGCTGATATAAGAATACATAACATAAAGGACAACTGACTTACGATTGGAAAATTAATTTCAACACGTGCAGTTATCCCGCTGAAAATCGTTCTGCTTGCATCGTAAGAAAGCTGCGATGCCGAGAAGGCCGATTTATCTTTCTATGATTTGCAGTCAACAAAGCAATACATTACTAACCAAAAACTGACTTAAGATGGGAAAATTAATTTCGACACGAGTGATTAGCCCGCTGAAAAGCGCGCTGCTTGCACCGTAGGAAAGCTACAAGGCCGAGAAGGCCGGCTTAGCTTTCTGTAATCGATTATGATTGTGATAAATGGTACGCGTCAATTGCCTGGTGCCTACTTGGACGACACTTTGCTAATGCAGTTGCGAAAAACTTGGACGGAGTCAGTAACAAACCTTTGGGGCTATTAAATAAAATGTAAACGTGAACGTTCCTAATCACGCGAATAATCATCTCAAAAATTAATTGCTGACGCAAAACAGATCTTACCTATTTTTCACAAGATTTCCTTGGGTGACTGAAGACAAGTGAAGCAAAATGAAGATGCATGCAGGACAAGAAATTCGAAAGCGAGTGCTCGTTGCCGATACTTTGCGATTGTAGTAACGTGGGATGTGCCAAGATTTACACCAGATTAGGGTCAGCTGCAATTCCTTTAAATCATTTATCTCTCTCTCTCTCTAAATCCCTCGCTCTTGTAGGTTATGAATGTACTACTTACCAAATTCGTATTAATCAACTTTTAAATTCGCCCGTAACTGGCCCTCAACCAGTTTCGGTAGAGTTAAGCTAATTCTAACGCAGCCTAATCAGTCAAATAAATGTGATATTAATTGAACAAAGAAATTGGAAGTATTTTGAAGTTAATTATTACCTATAACATCCCCCTTAATATTTAAAATAGCCGCAAATTGATAGTGGACTTCAAAGAAGAGTGGAAGAAACGATCATACATAAAAATAAACCACCAGAGCCTAACCCTAGTGGACTGCTTGGTCACTCCGGCGTACCATTTATCACAATCGATAATAGTAATACGTAATAATGTGCACAGTTTTGATATTCGTAACTAATTATAAATTTTGGTTCGACAAAGCTCTTAAAAATGGGCCAATTTTAAGAGTAAAACTCTGGAATCCATCGAACTTAGTCCTTTACTAATCATTTTAGTAGTAGTGCTAATCATTTTAGAAAGAATACGTCCTTTTCTTTTTTGACGATTGCAAAAATCTGGGAGATGAGAGCATGAAAATTTAAAAAAATGTGTACCATTCGCATAAATAAATGTTGATATTTCACTAACCAATGACAAAGACGAATGTCTCACCTGCCATTATATATATTTAAATAGGCAGTAAGTACTGTAAACGTTTTTCGCTAGAAGATGGTTATTTTATACTAAAATAAATTAATTTTAAAGCATATTTACAATTTAGAACATTTTTTTGTTATGTTCTAATTATGCTATCAAATTTATTATGAAAGCCATTGCAATTCAAACAGTTTTTAGGAAATAGCTTCAAAAAAAGTAAAAACAACATCTGCATTTAGAAGTATGAGAGATCTGTTACATTTAAACTAAAATTTAAAAAAAAGAAAGCGAACTTTTTAAGGCGCATAAGATATTAAGATAACTAAATCGATAAACGATATTAAAATTTAACATAATCAGTACTTATTTATTCTAAATTCAACTCTGGGTAGAATGCAATGCAATTAGCACTATCTTATAAAAACGTTTATAATATTCAAAATTCAGAAGAAGAACTGCCGTACCAGCGTGTTGTCGCAAACTTTGTCGTTCTCGCCTGGGATTATATATCTTAGAAGCCTGGCGTACATTGGTGACAGAAATGTAACTTTAAGAATTTCGCATGAAGTTTATTACTCTAAAATTGGAAGTTATTTACCTTTAAAGATGCGTAAAATGAATTTAAAGAAAAAAACTATTTAAAAGCATCTTTGACAATAAATGTTTAATATAAAGTTTTCTCTATTTTCGTATAAATTGCATCTTTCTTGGAATAAAAATCAACTTTGTTTGTGTAAGATTCGTTTTGGTGGTTTGAAAATACACTTCTTTTGGTAGAAAATTCATATTTTTTGCGTAAGAAAGCATCTGTTTGAATAAAACTGACATGCTTTGGTGGAAAATATGGCTGAAAATTCATTTTTATTAAAATTAAAATTGCTTTCCAAAACAAAATTTATTCATATTTTTTGTTAGAGAAATAATCGATGCAAACTCCTGTAAAAGAATAAAGTCCAGCGACGAAATTTGAACCACAATGAAAAAAAAATGCTTAAATTGTAATCTGAAAAAAATTTTAAAACCAAAAATTTCAGATAAAAATAAAAAAAGAATAAAGAAAAATAAGAAGGGAACCAATCACATTCCCTTCCTTCTCTTTTGCTTTCTTTCGCCTTCTTTACTCTTATTACTATCAAATTACAATAATAAAATGATAAAACTGTCAGCAAGAAACTAACATTGATCATCAATAGAAAAAGAACTAATACAGGATATGATGTAGTACCTATCTAACGTGTATCCCCACTTAGGATTTCATTGAAAAAGCGAGGAAAATAGGACAATGGGTAGGTATAGATGAAGACATTAAAAGGTACGTCAAAACAAGTCCGATCTGTCAAATCCAAAAAAGAACAAAAATCAAAAACCAAGCTAAGGGAATTATAACAGACATTTGTCTCAAACCTAATGAAATAATAGCCCTAGATATATACGGCCCATTACCCGAAACACTAAAAGGTAACAAATGTATACTAAGCCAACAAGATAAATTAACCCGCTACACTGTTTTAATCCCGATGGCTAATGAGACATTTAGCTCAATAGTAGAAGGGTTGCTTCATCACTACATCTACATTTTCGGAGCACCCAAAATAATCCAAACAGACCAGGGACAAAACTTTCTATCAGAAATAGTGCAACAATTTGAAGAATCATTGCAAATCACCCATGTAAAAACATTATCTTTTCATCTACAGTCTAACGGAAACATCAAAAGAACGCACTCCACCCTAGGGAACCTAATAATAAAAAGCATCTTAGAAAAAAATAATGAATAGGATGACAATTTAAAATTGATCAACTTTGCAATCAACACCGTCAAAAATCAAACAACTATATTTTTACCTTTTGAACCTATGTTTGGAAGAGAAGCTAACATACCATCATCGGTAGCGTATTCATGAACCCTGATGTATCCGGAACTGGTGAAAAAGTGTAAAAAGAATCACGAAAAACACCTACAAAGAGCTACAGAAAGATTAGAAATAGAAAATGAAAAAACGAAGAACAGACTCGACGAAAATATCACTCACAAACACACGCAATACATACCAGGAGACACATTAAAAATTATGAACAATATTAATTTTAACAAACTAGACCCCTCTTGAAAGGCCCCTTTGAAGTTATTGACTGCTTAGACAATAATGATTTACGAATGAGAAAAAAAGATAAAATTATTCGAATTCATATAAATTAGACTATAACTTATTTCATATACGATAATGACACTCTTCTGGACCTTCTTGCCGACTCTAGCACCAATCATCAGTGCTAACTAAACACTCGAGAAAATTCAAGGAAACATCTACATCGCGGAAATTTCTAAAGTACACTTGTTTCATGAAAATTGGAAAGTATTGAATAACCGGATTAAAGTCATCGACACCACCATTACTATAAAAGAATTAGCCCGTAACATAAAAAATTTACTCCTTATTATGAAGTCCAATTAAAGCAATGAGAATGACAATTTGGTAAAGCCCACTTAAAGGTATCTCCGAATAACGATTGCAAAGAAAATTATGTAGGCAAGTACTTCAAGTGGGCTATACCAAGTTGTCATTTGCAGTGCCTCAATTGATTAGGAGACGCTATAATAAACTAACTAGCAAAAACAGTATCCTACACAAACTATTAGGCAAAAAACGTCAAAAAGGGGATTATCGAATTTTGCGGGCAGCATATCAAAAACTCTGTTCGGAACATTGAGCGAATGCGACATAAAGCAAATTAAGATGGAATTCGACACAATTTATAAAGATAACAAAAACATAGCTAGCATCCTGTCAAATAACAAAAAAATACTAAAATTAATCTTAGACTCTTCGTCAACGGACCATAAATTGATAGCTGCCAAGGAGACTGCTGAAAAACAGTTTGTAAAAGACATCACTGACGGACTGAATGCTGCAACAAAGGATAGTTGCGATGATATTAAAACATCGATAAAAACTATAAACGACGGAAAGCACGGAATAGTACATTCCCAAATAGAAGTAGGGTGTCGCGAGCGAGAGGTACTACGGTACGGGAAGCGGGGGACGATTTAAGAGACGTGTAGAATGCGGAGTTATACGCGAATGGAAATTCTGAAAGGTGTTGTTCTCAAGCACCATGATCCTTCTCAATATAAGAGACGCTCATAGTCTTGAAGACCCTATTTACCCTTTCTACCGGACTCGCTTAGGGGTAATAAGGAGGAGTGGTGGTATAAAAAATGTTGAATTTCTGATTAAATTGTAGTAGGATATTGTTAATAAACTCAGTCCCATTATCTGTAACAAGTGCTTGGGGTGTTCCCCAGCGATTGATAATATATTCACGAAATGCGGACTCAATTTTTTTACCCGTCGCCACGCGCAAGGGTATGATCTCCATCCAATTCGTGAATAGATCCTAAATTACTAGAATGTACTGGAATCCAGATTTACTTATAGGTAGGGGACCCATGATGTCGGCAGCTACTACTACTATGCCGTGACCCATCAACCCTGCAGGTACTCTTTGCTCTACTTTACACATCTAACAGGTTGTACAGCTACTTACGTAACTGTTTACATCCCTGTAATAACCGAGCCAATAGTATTACCGCGATACTAACGCATTGGTTTTCTGAGTTCCCAGATGGCCAGTTGGTGGGTCGTCATGGACTTCCAACAAAACGAACTCTCTTTCTGTTTCGGTAGGGACAAACTTCCAATCGTCCAGGTCATCACGAAATCTGTCACCACGGGGTTAGGTCGGTAGAGGTACCTGGATCTGTCTGTAAACCCTGTTCGTTAACCACAAAGCCTAAATAGTGTACTTGGGGGCAACAGAATTCGCACTTTTCGTTGTTAATCTATAGACCTGCTGCATGAATTTTTTCAACACCCTTAAAGACATTCGAGATGTTCTTCGAAGGTTTTACTGAAGATAACAATGTCGTCTAGTCAGGCGAATGCGTGTGATTCCATTTCAGGTCCAAGTAACCTATCTAGTAAGCGTTGGAATGTCGCTGGGGCGTTGGTAGGGCAAAGGGCATACCTTCGAAATGAAACAAGCCGCGTCTCGGAACGGTAAAAGCCGGTTTGTCGCGACTAGCCTCAGTAAGGGGAACTTGGTAGAAGCCTTTGCCAAATCCATTTTATAAATATATCGGGCGCTACGTAGTTTATTGAGAATATCGTTATTTTGAACCACTATTCGACAGGCTCTATTATGTCTCGGGCTAACATCTTATCTACCTCTAGTTTGTGTTGCCTTTGCAGGCCCATTTTGAGTCTTTAAAATCTATGTTTAAATGAAAAGTCCAGACCTATTCCGAAAGCGGCCGGTAGTGACTTTAAAATCCTGGTGGCAATTGGTTGAGTCCGATCTTGAAATTCAGTTGCGACAATAATTTCGTGAGAAACCAGTTCGATCCGGCTAGTTGCAACCTAAACACAATCGCTAGTCCTACAAACGGGCAGGGTGCTTCTGCTTCTAAAATTTTGTTACTAATTTCGATCAAGTCAAGACTAGGATCGATTTGGTCAATACTCGAATAACAAAGGTCAGTGGATCGGGAGCGTACTAAAGGGTCGGACATGGAGCTCATTAGGCTCTTCTCCGGAATCGGTTGGGGTAAACTATTCAAGGATATTAATTTTCTGGTATTTAAATCATAATCCACAACTGCAAGCTGACCTTGCGACTGGAGATCTGAGAGGAAGGGGTTGCTAGGGGAAACCGAAAAAGATTCTAAACCTTTTAATTTTATTCTAACTTCTGGTATTTTAATCGTTAAAAGGGATTTCAATTCTTTGCAAAAAATATTTTGATTAAAAACAATAAAGGTTATTTCTACTTCCGCGGGGGCGTACGCTAATGTGAAGTTATTAAAATTAATTTCATTTTTCAAATACTCTATTTCCACTAATTTGAGAACTGTACAATTTTTAAATTCCCTTCTTTTTACTGTACGCCTCAAGTTTACAGACGATTTTTCTGAACCCTTTAAAGATCAAGTCTTCCCGCACAACATGTTTATTTTCAGTTTACCGAACATCTGGAACACTCTATTTTTGGAACGTTTCTTCGGCCACACACATAGCAGAATCTATTTCTAAGTTTCGTGTAAGTAGCGAATCCATGACCCGGTTCACCACAGTTCAAACACTTGAATCGAGAGTAGGGATTTTCTGAAGGGTCGCCAGAGCTCTTAACGGGGGAAGGTTTCAGTGTATGGGGATTTGTTTCGGTGCTTGCCCTGGGTTTGTCCCTAACCGCAATTCTAGGGTTATTTTCTTTCTTCTTAGTAAGATATAGGAGGTCGTCTGGTTCTTCATACCCAAGTGACTCCATATCCTCTGCTAAAAACGTAAGCTTTTACCGAGGGTTGTCTAGGCGTCTGTTGGGCTATCGATGGTTTGGGGCTTTGCAAGAAAGGTCGGGATGTAAGGATCGTTCTGGGACAGGGGGAGGCTTATAAGTTGGAGCCACACGATAGCTCTTCAGAGCAACATTGGCGAGATACTCTAAAAGGACGAAGTCTTCGGTGTCGATTCGATGGATGGCTAAATGTAACTTAGGCAGACATTTTCTATGTGCATAGCTAATCTCTTCGGCTTCCGACTTTCGGGGTATTAACTTATCGAACATGGCTCGCATGCAGGTCAGGTAGTTAGAAACGGATTCCCTTTCGCCTTGAGTTCTGAGATGAATCTCTTGCCTTACTTCGCTTTCGTAGTTCTGCGCAGGAGTGGAAGGAGTTGTTCTGGGACCATAATGTCGTGAGGGGATGCAAGAATCAGGTAGGGGAGCAAAACGGTTATCTACGTATTAACCTCGTACGTGTGAGCGGGTTCGAAGGGGAAGGCGTCAAAATCATCTTGCAGAGGTCGACAAGATTCTTGAAAACGAGAACGCAGATCCTATTAACACGGGAACGCCGGGGGTTTAGTGTACTTTAATAAGGCTAGTGTTCCGAATCGGCCAAGGGGTCCGTACATCGGTTACTTTTTCGCTGTCTAGTAGTAAAGGCACTTTCGTTCAAGTAGGGTTCCCTTCTCCGAATAGGGTTGAGGCGATCAGATCGAAGATTATTTAGATTATCCCGTGAATCGCCGCCATGAGCGCCCTCTTCAAACCTGTTATCACGATTCGCGTTATATGATACTCTACCCGTATTTTCGTATCGAACTCGGCTAGCGTCGTTAGGCACTGACCTTTGTTTATTCAGTTGACCTTTGGAATAACCCAGTAATCGGCCAGCTTGGATAAGATCATCTAACATTTGGATGTAGCACAAACCTAATTCGGTTTGGGTAGAAACGTTAATTTTAATTACTTCCTCATCTGCGACGGAAAACTATAAGGGATTTTCGGTAGAGAAGTCCGTCTGGTCGAGATTTTACTGCGAGTGGTGGGGGGAAGGATTAGAAACCCACGAAACCGTAACCTTGTTGTCCGTCATTTTATTCGGAAGTTATTATCCGGACTTTGTTAGGGTCTATACAATTTAAAAGGTACTGCACTTGAAATTATTTCTGGAAAAAGGCAGGACCGTATTTAATATTTCGCGGTGAATCACGATTTCAAACAAAATTCAATTCAAACAATATTTTCAAATAATACGCACAGCAAGAACGATCCAAATAAATTCATTTAAATCAAATTATCGAGAAGTTTTAATTTTTATTAAATTCATAAACATAGGTTTGTTTCTAAAAAATAATAAAATGCGAGATAGTGATCAAGGCAATCAGTATATTTGTAAATACGGGCGTCTGGAGTGCCGACCAGAGAACTCTCTGCCTGAACGAAGTCTACTTCTTCTTGAATCAAATAAATCAAGAAAGGGAGACTTGAAGTTCCAAATTTTGAAAATTTAAATTATTTCTGTAAAATTCACATTTAAATTAATAAATATATATATTTACCATATATATATTTATTCATTTAGTTATAATATTTCTCAATTATATTCCTCAATTATTTTTCTTAATTTCATGGACGAAAGTGATTTTCACAAATTTGAAACATACTAACTTTCGAGACCAATTTTGTTCAAAAATAAAGACAATTAAAAATACTGTAAATGTAAAATATTGTCTCTAAATTTTCGTCCAAATGCTCCCAATAATACTTCATAGATTACTAATCCCAAACCTCTTTCTAAATTATTGAAGTCTACTACAAAAATATCTTGAAATATTTTGAAATATTCTAAAAATTTCAATAACATTCAGAAATAGGTTTGGAAACAAATGCAATAAGCTCATTGGTTAATTTATTGAAATGAATGTGACTAAAATTATTTTTATATTAACAAAAGTGGTTTTATTGTCTTTATCTTGAAAAAGTCACTAAAAAAGGTTCGAGTGAAGGTAACACAAAGATTTCAGATTTAAAAGATACTTGCAAAGGCTTTGTGGCACTTAATTGAAAGGGCGATTCCTGGCTTACATTCCATCTACCTGCTTTGTATGCACCCACCGCTGCATCCAGTGTGTTACACCTAGCTTGCTTCTTCTCACCTAGAATTATATCTTAGAAGGCTGCCTTACCTGGGATATTTTAAAAAATTTTTAAATGTTAAATCCTGCGGGCTTCCTTGGTTTGAATTCGCGATAGAGTAAATCTAGGAGTGTTCAGATCGCTCTAGTCTCAACTCCGGAGCAAACTGCCTTTTGATTAATGCTTTTAATTTAAAAAAAAATAATTTTCACTGTCTTACATACAATTCACTTTTTTAACGCTTTCAATTAAAAATTCATTAACCTTTATGAATTTAAATTTCGAAATATTATATAATTAGGCTGATTTAATTTACATATTAATATCAGACTTACGTTTAATCACAAAAATAATTCGAAAGTTAAGAATATCCACTGTTCTAAATATTTTTTGTAGTAAAACATTTTAATTTCACCTATTTTCAAGGTTGGTTTTCCCGTAATTTTTCGATTGAAGCAAATATTATTAAAAATAATATATATATTCCATAAAAATTGGTGAAATATAGAAATTTAAATGTTTATGGACAGGTTAAGCAAACTAATCCAAAATTGTAGACAATTACACGTAGAAAAATATCGGTTTCTAAATGTAAATAGTTTGAAAATGAATAATAAAACTGCATGCTGAGATTCACTCAATAAAAATTCTTGGAATATTTTATAATTAATACTTAACTATGATAAATTTTTCATCAAAATATTTATTTATACATTTTTATTAAGATTTGTGAGTAACTAAGACAGTCAGCTTAATCTGAAGCTATTTTCATTGAAGGAACGAATTCGTTGTACTTTATTTCCCAAAACTGGAAATTCATTTGCCTAATTTTTTTATGAAAATATAAAATGTTATATTTTACCACATATTACCAAACATATATTATTTTTATAAATATTTGTAGAAATTCACGTATTTTGTTGGAAATTCATCCTTTTGGATAAAAATTAATCTTGTTAAAATTTAATTTGTTTTCTTGAAAAACTACTCTGTTTTGTTGAAATTTCTTCCCCAATTGAAAAATAAATGTTTTGAATAAAAATTGTAATATCCTACTTAAAGTTTGTTGTATGCAAGTTCGTTTTGATTGTAAATGAGATTTTATTTTTACATCTAAAAATTTATCTTTTTAAGACTATTATCATTTTCACACCCGCGTGAGGTGTAGGGGGGGGGGGGTGAATTCTCGCTGCTTTTTTCAGTCAACAGAGTAGTTCAACTTTCAAACAAGTAGTTGAGTTGCAATGATGAAAAGTGTTCTCAACAACCAATTTAATAGTTGATATTTTAAGAAAGAAAACATTTTTAATAAAAATCAAAAACAGCTAAATCGTATAAAAAATGGTTTAATTGTTAAATTAAATTTTCAATCAAAACATAAAGATTTCCGTGAAGTAGTTGAATATGTAGATTGTAGAACATTCTGGTGCAGAATATGTTGCCATTGTCCGAACCGGGCCCAAGCTTGACAAAAGTAAAAATTTAATCCAATTTTTTCAAAACAATAATATCTCAGTTTTTATTTATTTTTCACAAAAAATATTTGTCTTAAACTCTTTTCAAGTATTCTGCAAAAATAATTTTTCAAACAGAATAATCATTTTTAATTTTACCAAAAAACTGAAGAATTTTTTTTCATTATCTTCGAACTATAAAATCCTTAATTAGCTTCAAAATTTTATTTTTAAATCTTTAAAAATCTACATTTTCATTAAAATTTTGTTGAGATCTTTTGAAATGTTAAATTATTCTTGAGTTTGGTTGAATTTCTAAATCTCTCATGAAATGATTTGAAGTTTTCCTAAAAATTGTAATAAATTCTGCAAAATAAAAAAATACCTTAAAATTTTATAATTTTTGTTTACAATTTGCAAATCTTTTCAAATTGGCCTAAATATCATCTTGAAATATATTTTCTAAGATAAAAACCCATTTAAAATTTGCATAGAAATCTTAATAAAATTTTCGCGTATGATTTTATTTTTATATTTTTTGGAATCTTTTCAGCTTTCAAATTATTTTTGAAATTCTTTCAAAACTTCTGAATATCGTTTAAAATCATTCAAATTTGTCATACAGTTTTTAATAAAACCTGCAAAGTCTTAAAACATGCCTGAATATCTTCCAGATTATTTTTTTACATTTGTGGGAATCTGTTTAAATCTTTCTTAATACATTTTTAACATTAATGACAGGGTTTGTACAAAATAGTCGAATTTTTTGGCCAGAAATATGAATTTTCAATAAAAATGTAAATTTTAAATTCATAAACTAGTTAAATTTACCACAAATTTATTTTTAACTAAGAAATTCAATTTTAAAATTTTTATCCAAGAAGATTAATTTTCAACCAAAAAGCAAACAATTTTCTACAAATTAGTTCAATTTTGTTGGAAAAAATTAATTTTGAACTAAGAAAATTAATTTTTAAGCAGGATTATTTTTCTAAGATTGAAGCTATTTAAATGAGATTAAAATCCAAATTAAAAATCTCATTTAACGTCCAATCATCAAATTAATGCAAGTTCCTATAAAAAAAAGAACTAAATTAGGATCACAAAGAACAAAAAAAAAGGTTTTAATTTTATTCTGAAAAAAATTTTAAAAACAAAAATTTCAGAGAAAATTAAAAAATAGGAAATAAAATGAGATGCAACCAAACACATCCCCTTCCTACTCTTTTTCTTTCTTTCGTCTTCTTTATTCTTGTTATTATCAAATTATAATGAAAGAATATTGGAAATAAAAGATAAAAATAATATTACCAATGTTTCGATACTCATACAGTATCCTTATCAAGGCAAGAATAACATAAACAGTAGCACCAAAGAACAGGTGTTCTTTCTTTGAGATCTGAGAATCGAATGAGGGTCAGAAGTCAATTTGTTGTAAACACACTAGAAATATCTGTCGTGAATAAATCCGAAATAGAGAAAGTAAAAGAAAAACAAGATTCATGGAACCTCACTATTAAATGTAATTAAGCTTATTAGTATAATTTTTGTTTAATTTATCCAAATCAATTTTTCAATTAATAGATAAGTTTTTTAGTTTCATGATATGAAGCATTTCCATCAATTCTCTCTTTCTCTCATTACTTTCAGTATGCAAAGTTTTAACTTTTAAAATTGAAATTTTTAAATAATTAAAAATTTTAATTTTTAATTTCAAATTTTAATTTTATCCCAGTCAAACTCATAGTCAATATCAACCAGTTCCTTTGTATGCCTTGCCTTACAACAACGTCCTAAGCGAATATCACTTTTGTGCTCCTATATCCTAGTATTAGGAAGTGTGCCAGTCTGTCCCACATAACTAATCTTACAGATCCTGCAAGTGATCTTGTAAACGACACCACCTTTTTCAAGATTATCTAAAGGATCTTTGAAAAAATTTAACACTGAATCCATTTTAAATGGTATACGAAAAATAGAATGAATTTTAATCTCTTTTAACATAAGTTCAATAGTTTTAGAAATTTGACCAAAAAAAATGGAAGAATAAACGTATTAAATGAACTCTAATCTCTTTCTGATCATCTGCGGGAAAAATATTACTGTGTTTGTTTTTGATTTGTTGAATTCGAATTGCAATATGTTGCACAATTTACTTTTATATGGTGCAACTGTTTATATTTTTCTTGCCTTGGTAAGGGTATTGTAGGATTACCGAAACGTTTACCAAAACATCTTTATTTCTTATTTTTCTTATTTTAAATGTCCTTTTATTATAATTTGATAATAATAAGAATAAAGAAGACCAAAGAAAGAAAAAGAGAAGGAAGGGGATGTGGTCGGTTACCTTCTCATTTTTTTCCTCTTTTTTATTTTTGTGTGAAATTTTTATTTTTAAATATTTTTCAGATTACAATTGAATCATTTTCTGTTTGTTCGTTGTGGTCCTACTTTGGTCGGCGGATTCTTGTTTTTTATATGAGTCTACTTATAGTTTATAGGAGTCTCTTATAGGATCTACTTTATAATTCCTAAATTTTAATTTAGCTGACTTGGATTGGAAGTAATTTCTAAAATATTATGTTTTTTAATCAGATAAGAGTTACAGATGGTCCTCAGGTGTTCAAAAAGGTTAAATTATGGTGTGATATTAATCGAAAATTGAGAGGTAGTATTATCCAAAAAAGGTTTTTGATTAACTCTGGAAGAAATAATGTTTTACCTAAAAAAATATTTTTCCTGGATAACAAATTTCGAGATTTTCCCTTTTACAGTAATTTTTGCAATAGAAAATTTAAAAATACTTTAAACAATTTTAAGCCGTCACTACTCAATGTATTTATCAAAGATGTTTCAAATCATATTAATTTTCTGAAGTCAATAATTTTCAGAATTAGAAGTGAATTAGAAGAATGTTTACAACAAGATGAAATTATTAATATTTTAAAATATCAGATTCTCCTAAATGAAAGATTTTTAGGTCCTGAGGAAAAACATGAGAACAAACTTTCTATTTTAATTCAGCAGCAAACTAATGTTCAAAAGCAAAATTTAAATTTATATATGATCTTTTGTTATGCGTGAAAATGTTTAATGAGCTAACTAGACCTAGAGTGGAGGTAATTGTCAACTCGTAAGAACCCTCTTTTTAGTTTGAATTTAGACGTTAATTTTTGTTTTTTATCTTCAAAGGTTTCGTTTTTTGAACTATGCTTCCGGCTTCATAGTGTGACATATGCTATATGGAGTTATTTAATATGGGGTTAGTGGACTGCGTTATTTTTATTACTGAATAATTTGATTATTTTCGGAAAGAATCCCTTTATGAAGTCGAGGTTACCTGATTTACCTAAAGTATATAGTGTTCCTAGCCCTCAAGCGGCGTATCCTGAATATTATAACCATTCTAATAGTTATGGGACATCGGAAGTGAAACATCGATGTTGCCGAAGATCGATGTCCAAATAAATTGACATCGATGTTATCGATGTATCGAAAGTAAAACATCGATGTTTTCGATTTTTACTGGACATCGATGTTTTAATAATAATAATATTAGGTAATATTAATAATAAATAAATAATAATAATTAATATTAAATATAAATTAATAAATTAT
>JAAAKG020195843.1:0-24102 GCA_010014905.2 Druon quercuslanigerum
CCTTTTATAGTGTATATGGTAAACTTATAAGTTATACTGAAATTTAGTAATATCATTAACAATTATTTATTGTACTTCTAGAACAATAGTCATTCGTAATAATTGCCTTTGACACACATGCCTTTTTTTAAAACAATAGGACACAAGTGACTGAAACTACATTTTAGAAGATCTTGAACTTTGGACTCTTTTTGTAATAATTTTTTAATGACTTGACAAAAACACATTATTCTGGGTCATTTGGATTCAAAATTTGAAAATATTTTATGGCCTATTTAAGAAAATTCTATTTAATGTTTTATCAAAATTAGGAGATTTTAGGAAACTAACTAAAAACAAGTGCAGTGTACCCAATTGTTTTTCTTCAAATTCTGATGCTTATTTCCACACCAAAATTTTTCTTAATGCACCCAAAGTAAATTCCCATTTTTTTGGTTGAAAAAATAAGATCATATTTAGAGGTTCCACAAACCCTGTGAAGTGTCACAATCATTTTCATTACGAAAAACGATAAGATTTTGTAAATTTATTCAGAATCATCAATATCAGGTTTATCAAGTTGACCCTTCAAATTTCTCTTTACAGATAACCATAGAATGTGAATACAATATTCCTCTTAGAATTTCACCCACATAAGTCTTTTATATGGTCTCAAAAACACCTCGTAAGTGAAAAATTGGGTTTTATGAGTTGTTGGCATTAATTAGTTTAAATTGCTATTGTTTATATAAAATTGATCTTATAATAGAGTCACACATTTGCGATTTTTCCCCTAATTGTTCAACTTTTAAGTTAGAGTAAGGTAATATCAATAAAAATTACCAGAAATATTTGTTAGGACATTCATTATTATTTATAACAACATTCTCTGAAAATATTATAAGAAAATCGCAGTTTTTAATGAATTTCTCTTATTTGGACTATTTTGAAATTAAAATAAAGCAATGATTAATATGATTTATTAAAAAGGAATTGTTTAATTAAATAATTTTAATTTTTAATAATATTATCTTACATTAATGCTAAAGAATTGTGCTTTTTTAAATTTTAAGTTAATTTTTGCCTTTTTTATGAACAAATAAAAAATGAATGCTTTAAAAGTATTATTTAAAGAAAAAGTTTATTCAGCACTGAAGATAACAAAAGCATGAAATAATTAGGAGTAGATCTGAGGATCAGATCAGTGAATTACCTTTTAAAATTTTGTTTTGAATGACAATACAAAGTTTATACAGAGATTAAAATATCAATTTGGAACTGCACATTTTTTACTATCAGCCCTCCCTTCCCCTTTTCTTAAAGAAAATAAGTTTTCAATAATAATAGCAAACGCATTATATAAATCCAGAAATTGTTTTTAATATTTGATTAAAAAAATAGATATAAAAAAAGAGATTTAATAAAATAATTATTTTTAAAGTTAATTTATTGCGTATTCAAAACTGAAAAGCCGAAGAAAGGTTAAAAGTGTCAGAAAAATCGGCGAATTTCTAGTATTATTATTATTATAAATAATAATTAATTTTCTAAACAATGATTGTTGTTAAATTCGATTAAATATTTTCTCGCTGTGACAGACAAAACAGCACATTTTTACGTTTTTCTTTAACAATATCGTTTCAAACTATTTCGAAATAATTTTCAGTGAGTAAGCATTACTTAAAAAGGTAGTTTTCTTTGTTATAAACAAATTATAGGAGAAAACTAATTTTTAAGGATTGGCAATATTTAGCTCACTTAACTCCAGGGTTTCGGTACAAAATGCGAAAGAAATTAATGTATTATTACAATTGATTGTAAATAGATGCTATTGAGCAATTAAAAAAAGTCACACTTCAGTTATTTTTCAAAGAAAAGATTCAATTATTAAAGCAAGTTCAGAGTTTGACTATTTTTCAACCAATCGGCTAAAGTTCTTCACGCAATCAACTAATAATGTTTTTTCGATGACTTTCTTTTCGCTATGACAATTGAAAAATTCACGATAATTATTAATTATTTAAACAATTTGTGTAAGGACAAGGAGTTTTATAGGAAAAAGTCTTCCGAATGATATTTAATCTATTCCGTAAACAAAAACTAAGCCTTATTGTTAAAAAATAGCCAAAACCTGCATTTTTTAATGCATATTGTTTTGGCGATGAACAATTGTTGTTAACTTGGTAAGAATCATAGCTAAAAGTAATTAAAAAGAGATTCTTAGTTGATTTTGTAAAAAATGTGCCTCTTGGTTGAGAAATATCCAAACCTTAAATCGTTAACGAAAATTGTTTTAATAATTAATAATTTATTTTAAAAATCATGTATCATAGCCAAAATTAATCGGAAAAAGATACTTAGTTGATTTCCTGAATGAAATTGTGCCTACTCGTTAAAAAATAACCAAACTTTAAATTTGTTTGCAGAAATTATTTAAACAACTGCTAAGTGGCATTTCTTTTCAACTAATAGTTATAAAACATTATTTTTCTTACATTTTATACAAAATCTCTAGATTTAAATAAAGTAAGTATTTCCATCGCCATAAATAACTTGTGTTCGTTGATTTTCTGACACTTGCTTGATAAATCTGAAAATAATAAAAAATTGTATTTCTCAATAGTTGGACAAAATGTCAATAAAATAAAATTGTTTCTCGTTTTTTCTCTATGATAGTTGCTAACAATCATTATCGTGGTTGCATCTTCAATACGGTACAACTTGAATATCGCACAATTTTTTATATCATATGAAAAAATAATTACTGCATATATAATAAAATGTTCTTGAATTTTGATTATTGTTTCAATGTTATTTACAATGGCCTTTGACCACTGATCAGAAAGCCGAAAATGTGACAATTAACTTCGTATCGGAATAGCAATCTCGGAATAAAATAGCAACGTGTTAAGAAAGTATAAAACATGGCTAATATTGTAAAATTTTAGCAATACCATTTCGGTTTTTGAATTTAATGTTCCTTAATTGAGTGTGGATACCTTCCCCAATTTTTCATCATTCATCACTATTATGACTTTAAAGTGTTTCTATTCACCTGGTACTGGTTTCTCCTAAGCTAAAAATTCATTTTTCCACAGAAAATTTTTTTTGGCTCACTGCGTCTCGGTGCCTCGAAAAGTACCACTTAATAAAAATTTTTAATTCTGAACGAAATCGACTTTGGTCTACTTATATGCTAAAAAATCTTGATTCGATAATTTCAGGTTGTTTGCACCTACTAACGTGTTACTGTCAATCGTTCTACCTGTAATCAGCGAGGAGGAGTGTAGCCATGCCAACTGTATACACACTACTATTTCAGATACAGAGATCTGTACTTACGATAGATTAGGATATAGGTGCAGTAGTTACGGTGATTCTGGAAATCCTTTAACCATCAACGATCGATTGCTTGGTATTTTGGCTTAGGGTCCAAGCTTTGATTCTTGCATACTTTAGGCATATTGAAATGGCAACTGGACATCCTGGTTAATTACATAAGACGTGTGTCTTTATTTTACAAGCACTATGCATTAAATAAATTTTCTTCCTAAGTGAGGGAGCTTTCTTACTAAGAAAATTTTAAAAATAGGAAAGTTTCTCCTTTTGACCTTCACCTTACCTTGATCCTGATCTTATTAGGTCCAAATGACCCCGGGTTCAGATTCAGCTACCCCAAAAATGTCTAAGAGTACATCTTTTCACCTATCCAAATGTTTTAGTCATTTTGACCTTTACTGGACTGTGATATCAACCTGGAAATGTCAAATTGACACAGGATTCGGATTCAGCGACCCCAAAAACCCCTGAGAGTAGAATTTTTCTCCGATCAAATGATTTGCTACATTTTGACCTTAAATTGACCTTGATCCTGACCTGATGGGGTAAAACTGATCCCAGTTTCGGATTCAACGACCTCGAAAACGTATAGGTATGGTGGTTTAGCTCGGGTCGCAGAATTTCTCTTTGTGGGGTTGTGTTATTATCTTTAAAGGTTGAATAAACGATTACGCTAATCTAAGTATATAATTATTATCATTAATAAAATAAACTATTGCAGAAGAAAACTAATTTTCTATATCATAAGGCGTTTGTTTAATTAATTTGTTTATGATAATTGTTTAACTAAACAGTTACATAAATAAACAAATAGTCGGTACTTGTTGAATTTTCAATATGAAGTTCAATTCCAATTAAGAAACATGAGTTTTCTATCAAAGTTATGAATTTTTTTTATGAAAATGATTAAATCCTCTGCAAAAATTTTGAATTTTCAACCAAGAACGACGAATCGCAAATCTGAAACTAAATAATTGAAAAGAACAGTTTAGAGAAAAGTTCAGAAATATAAAAATGGGAGACTGCAATGTGGACGAAGAGATGATTAAATAATAGGAGAAATAAAATTAAGATTAGAGTGCACAAGCAAAAAAGAAGTTAATAAAGAAGAAAATAGAGGTGGATGGGATGAGAATTGTAAAGAGAAAAAGAAGGTCAAAAAGGAAGGAATTACGAAAATTGAGAAAAGAGAAAGATATTGGAGAAGAATATAGAAGAAAAAAAAGGAGTATACGAAAGGATACGAAAGGGTTTCGTAAAAATATTTTCGAAAATTTACAGAGAGACAAAAAGCAGGGTAGGAGAGCAAGTAGGAGATTGTTTCTGTTTAGTGAGAGGAGTCAGCAAGGTTGTTCTCTTAGCCCAATTTTATTCAACATATTAATCTCCGACCTAAAAGAAGAAATGTAGAGAAAGGGATTTACAAGAAAGGTATATAAGGTGGACGCTAGCAGTAGAATGCAGGATACCTGGATATATGGCGAGAGAAGAAGCGCAAAGTGATAAATTAAGTACTAGAGCGGGAAAGAGGGCATGACAATTTGAGACGAAGTTAAGGGCGGGAAAGGGAGGGCAGTTAGCGAAAAAGTGTTTAAAGAAGGTAGAAGAAAGGAGAGGGAGGGCAGTAGAACTAACAAGAACGGGAGAAGAAAGAAGGCAGTTTTTTTAGTGAAAGAGATATAGGAGAGGAGAATGAAGTAAGCTATGAAGAATTGAACACAAGGGACAGGGAACGAAAACTAATGGAAAGACGGGGAATTATTGAGAAATCAAAATATAATAATTCGTATAAGATGATAAGAAAGGAAGGAGTACCAAAGTATTTAGAAAAGGGATGGGGAGGGAAAAGATGGACCAGAATAGAAAAATTTTGATTGGAAAATGAGGAAAGGTAGGGGATGTTTAGGGAAAGGAAGAGAGCGGAAAGTGTAGAATATGTGATTGGGAAGAGGAAATATGGGAGCATTTATGGGATGGATCGAGAAGAGGAATGCAAAATCAGGGAAGCTGACAAGGGAATCTGGTGAAGATTCTAGGAGAGGATAGAATGGGTGTGAAGTGGATGAAGAAGTTGGAGGGGGCAAGAGAGGCGAATCAGAAAGAATGAAAGTAGAAAAATGGCAAAATGTGCATGAAATAGAAGTGAAGTGAAAGTGAAGGAAAAAGTAAACGGAAGTAGTCTAGATTAGAAGCGTAAAGATTTGTAAATAGTTATTATTGTGTAGTAGTATAAGTAGATTAAGATGCGCTCGCTCACTCTTCCGACAGTAAAGTTGCGCTATATTAATTTAGAAGTAAGGACATATAAGAATTGATGTGAATAGTCAGAAATATTGTAAAAATTTTCAAATTTTCAGATAAAAAAATTTAATACAAAAAGAGTCCAACCAGTTAAATTGAACAAAAGAAATCCAAGTTTGAATTAAATAGTCGAATCTTCACAAAAGAATGCATTTTTGACAAACGAAAATATTTTTCTTAAGAAAAATAAGAATTTTTAATATAATACAAAAAATTGTCTAGCAAATTGTTGAATTTTCATCTAATGATGGATAGATTTCAAACTAAAAATGTAATAATTAAATTTTTAGATCAATAATTTTTTTGTAAACCAAAAGAAAAGAAAGTTCAAGAAAAAAGGTAAATTTTTAACAAAAGAGGTAAATGTAAAAATATAAGTTTTCAACAAAGCTCAGTGAAACTTGAAGACTGTGCCGGTTTTGTGGCAGGCATTGGTATGGAATAAACCCAAGAGAGTGTCGCCTTAGATGAAAACGCTTTTGTTTGTTCACGCCTGAGTGGCCGCACATTGAATAGTTCAATTTTCTAACAAATTGTTGGATTTTTAAGCCAAAAAGACAAACTTTCTACATAAAAATTAAATTTTACCTCGAAAATATGAATTTTTAACTAAAATGATAAATCTTCAACAAAAAAGAAAATGAATTTTTTTAAAGTAGTTTCACTGTAAGCCACAAATTAAAACAAATTAATATGTAACTAAGCAGCCAATTTTTAATTATATACAATGTTTCTTTAACTAGCAAGATTTATTTTCAGTTGTTTTTCGACCGTTTTCGGGATCGGTTGTATTTGAAACGTAAAGTGCGCATGTTTACATTTAATGGCATGTTAAAATTACGTGACCAAAATCGTGGATAAATAGTTTTTTCTTTTAAAGTTCAAGTGGATAATTTATGGGTGGTTGCCCTCAGATGCAGCCTACTAAACAAAATAAATAACAAGCCAAATGAATCTCAAAGTGCATCTACACCGATAATCTGAACCAACTCAACAAACTACCCTTTACACATAGCTATGTAGCAGCTACAGTCAGTGATCAGTTTTTCAAAAAGGACAAAGCTTTAAATATTGATTACATATTAGACATTTTTATTTCTTGAAATATCTGTAAATTCGAAAAGCTGGTAACACCAAGTAAGACCAGATTTGTTTTTATAGTCTTAGGTAATAGAGTTTGCATATACTTGGATAGCAAACAAACAGTAGACGACCTTTCCAACAAGCATACAAGTATTGACATAAAAAATAACACTCCGGAATTAAGACCTTTTCTATTAAAATTGTAACAACTCATCCTATATAACGTCTGTTCAATAATTCCACATTGTGTTCTCACCTGCAATCTTGAAAAATTAAATATTAGAACAAACTCGTCTATGAGCTTTATGAGAGATGGGATTTCCAATCAAGGGAATGCACATATCTTCAACTTCAGAAGACAAATTCCAGAAACCAGAAAACTCTTTACATCAATTAAAGGAGCTGACTCCAATGTAATAAAATCTTCATTCAGAACCTACAAACACCAAGTACCCTGGTGGAAGGAAGAAATAGGAAAAAAGCATGCATATATGGTAATGTGCGTACTAAACACAAGTCCGAGGAAAATAAAATAAGGCTGAAAAAGCTGCGATCATTAGCATGCAGGAAATAGTAGTTTAATAAAGAATACTCCTGGGCAGAACAGATTTTTTCAATGAAACACAATTCTCCTAGTGCCACATTATGGAGAAAAATAAACAAAATCCAAGGTTCTTCATGCCCACTTACAATTAACGCCCTGCTAAAAGAACATCATTGAATTATATCGGATCCTGTAGAAATGGCAAACGAAATTGCAGACACTTTTGCGAAAAGCTCTGGTGATTTAAACTACAACCCTGAATTCCTAAATTTCAAAAATGGATACAACAAACAGAAAGAAACCTTAAACACCGACGACAAATATCCCATAATTAATTCCACCCTAAAAAGTTGGAGCGAATCTATAATCATCCCTTTCCATAAACCCGGGAAAGATAAGTGCCAATCTACAAGCTATAGACCTATGACCTTCAAATGCAGTATGTGCAAACTAATGTAGCAACCTATTAACAAAAGCTTAAGATGGTACCTGAAAAATGAGAAAATTTTCGATGTCCTTATAAACAATCAATATCTCCTCACAGTCTATCTTGGTACAGAAAAGGACTAGAAAAATCGGGTTATTCAATTTGGCATTCTTGAACAATTTCCTTCTACATAGATACATTAAAGTGCGAGTAGATGGACATCTTACCAAAAAAGTAGAAATTTAAAGAAATTTAAAATGTGGTCCTCAAGGATCAGGACTCAGTGTAACTATGTTCCTAGTATCCTGTAATGATGTCGTTAAATGCTTTAGAAAACCAGTTAACATCAGTAATTTCGCAGATGACACAACATTTTTTTGCAAAGCAAGGAATCTTCACATTACAGAAAGGCTTATGCAAAAATGTCTCAATGCTCTTCGAGGATGGTCAGATACTACCGGTTACAAATTTTTAGCAACAAATTCAATGTGCATACTTTTCTTAAGAGGAAGACCCAACCCCAAGAATCCAGTCCTCTGCATCAACAGTTAGTAACTGACGTTTATGGCCACCATAACAATTTTTGGATTAGTTTTCAAAAAGCTGATCAAATACTGTGAGCAATAGTGAGATCCAAACTAAACTACGGTATAGTATTTTACAGCTATTCCAGATTTAGCGATAGGATGCTTTTCCATTAAGTTATTAGAGAGGTCAAAAGAAGAACCTTATTTCAGAAATACACGCCATCTGAAGTCAGGTGTTACATTTATGATACAAGTAATTGAAAGGAATTTCTATTATCATCAGAGACAGTTGCCATCAATCACTGTAGATATTATTACACAATCCATGAAAATAGAAATCAGCACTATCGATCAAGTAAACACTTCAAATAAAAGAAAAAACTTAACGTCACTTACGCCACTAAGGTAACTTCTGACATCTATTCAGAAATGACGTTAAGTCTATTCTGTTATTTGAAGAATTAACTTAATCGATAGTGTGGATTTCTATTTCCACGGTGTAGATATCATTAAACAGAATGATATCTATACTGATTCATGGTAACTATCTAAGCTGATACAGATTCATTTAAATTAAGTTAACTGCCCCCAATTTATAATGCAGGATTTAGATTGGCATTGATAGCATTCTGTTTCAGTACCTATTCGTAGTATTCTCAACAAATCAAGTGAAGCGCCCTCGGATATTAGAAAAAAAATAAATAAAACTTGGTTTCTGCCGCAAAATTAGCTTCTACACCGAAAAATCCTGCCTATGATGTCACGTTCAAAGAAAAAAATCAAGAGAAATATAAGCAACGCTATAACTACCCACGTCCCACGTATATTCTCTTTGGGAACTGGGTTTGCCTGAAATGACCTTGGAACTACAGGAATTACCAAAAACTCAAACTATTCCTGCTAAATACTTTCCACTTATGTATCATCTATCTGCGTGGAGTGTGGGCGAATCAAAGTCGATTACAGGAACCGGATGCAGTATAGTCACTCCTAAACAAAATCTATAGTTCAAGCGACCTGAAGAGCACCCAATCTTCCGGAAAACATTGAAATGTCAAACCAAACCAAATTTATAATTTTCTCTGACTCTCTTAGTGGCATCAAAGCTCTTCAAAATTACAAAAAATTTGATCAAATTGCTCAAACAATTTATGAATTACTTTAAAAGTAACATTACCTGGAAAAGGAAATATAATTTTTCAGGATTCCATCACACGTATGAATTCAAAGAAATGAGGATGCAGATAAACTATCACAGTCAGCCTGTAATCTTCTCGAACCTGATGAACTCGAAAGAACTGAATCGCAAAACTTACGCAAAATCTGTAGTGAAACAAGCATCGAGATCTAGTATAAGGCATGGAAAACACCTCCTACGACAAACTTTCATGAAGTGAAAAGTCACGTCCTCGAATACAGCAGCATCCTGTTAGAAACCCGTAGCAAACAAATAACATTGAGCAGACTTAGAATAAAACATAAGCTGATCTCAGAATTAAACCCAACTAAATGTGAAGAAGGAGAAGTGAATTGCCCTGTCCAACTTCTTCTAATTGAATGCTAAAAATACCATAACTTGAGAAGAACACATCAGCTACCTAATGAAATAAAGAAGTTGCTTAACGACCGAGCAACGGTTTAGAAACTATTAAATTTTATTCAAGAAATAAATCTCATGGGCCAAATTTAGCTTCTGTGATTACTAGTGTTAACAATGATAAATAATTATATTTTATAACATACAGAAATAATGTAAAAAAATATTAATTAAAGTCTTCGCTAATGATCGTGTGGTTGATGCGACGTTAATCATCTAAATAAATAAAGATTGGTTGTTACAATCTAGTATTTAAATCATTTATGTATAATTAAGTAAATTGCAATCTAAAAAATTGACGTATTTTGATATTTGAAACTTAAAAAATTGACATTTTCAACTAACAAATTTTAAAATTGTTAAAAAGCAAAAAAATAAATCATACAAAGTACTTTTATTTAATGGAAATATTTTTTATTCTTTATTTGTTTCTTTTTCAAATAGTTATGCAAATCTTTGGATTCGAAAATCTTTAAATTCGGTAATATTAAAAACTGTAAAGATTTTCCTATTTCAAATATTTTATTACTGAAAAATTTTACTGTGTGGATTATCTTATTTTTCCGGACTTTTTAATTGTCCCATTCTTCAAAATTTAGCAAAAATGTTTTTAAATTTTTCTAGCTTATCTTTGAATAATAATGTATCAAAATAATTTTTTTTTTAATTTTTCAATAATCGACATATTATTTTTTTTTAAATCTAAATAATTTTTTCAATTATTAGCATTTTTCTTAAAATTTATTATTTTTACAATTTGTGAAGTCTTTTTAAATATTTATTCTTAAAATTAATGTTTTAAAATAAAGAATAATTTTAACTAGCTTAAGGAATCTTCAGATAAATTTTCATTCTCCTTAAATGTATCAAAATCTGTATAAAGCTTCAGAATTTGGTTCGAAATCTACTAAAAATATATTTTATTAATTTTTTTGACATTTAAAAAAAAATAATGCTGAATTTTTAAATTTTTCTTCTAAAATTAATTCAATAAAATAAAAAAAGATAATTATTCTCTTTAATAGACGAATTCTTCTACAACTTTGTTATCTTGCCAAATTTCTGAATCTATTGAATCTTTTCAAAATTTTTAAAGAAGCTTCTTTTTTTTGAAATCTTCAAAAATCTATATTTTGTTTAAATTTTTTGGAAATCTCAGTTAACAATAAACTGAAAACTGCTACTTAAAACTTTCTATTTTTTACCCGAAGTTTACAATTTTTAATGATGCTAATTTTGCGTTCTTTTAAAAAAATGGTAAATTATGTATCCATTAACAAAATACAATTAAAAACATAATTTTTTTTGTCATTCAAAAAAAGTTTAACTTTATATGTGGATATAAACAATTTGCAATAATTTTTAAATTGTTGTAGGCGAAAGTGATATTAATTTATTTTTTAAATCACGGGATAGCCTTAATAGATTTTCAAAAATCATTTTTTTCACGCCCCATGACATTTTTACGTTCTTTGGGGTAATTCTTTTTAAATTAAAAATAAAATTTCCGAATAATAAAATATCCGAACGGTGCATAATATTAGAGAATTGGAAATTTCCGACAGTGTACATTACTGAATTTGAAAATTCCAGTATAATATAATTCCCGAAAGAAAATTGCCTAATTATAATTAAAACTATATTAAAATTAAAGAATTTTTTATTCATATTAAAATTTTTTAATTGTTTATATGCAGACATTTTTTAGTGTGCATATTTTATAATTCGGCAATCTTTGACGTAAATTTTATTATTCAGGAATTTTCAAATTCGGTCATATCATAAACTCTTTGCAATTTAATTATACGTGAATTTTTCAATTTGATAATATTATTAACTGTTCTGAAATTTAATTATTCGGGAATCTTCAATTCGGGAATTTTATGTTTTAGGAATTTGGCAATTTTAAAAATCGTTAATATTATACAATGTCGAGAATATTATTATTCAGAAATTTTCCAATTCGAAAATTTTATTATTTGAAAATTTTCTTTTTCGAGAATTTAGTTTTTCGGAACTTTTATTATTCGATAATTTTATAATTCGGGAACCTTATTTTCGGGAAATTTTTCTTGTTGGGAATTTTTAATTTCGGAAATTCGTAAATTCGGTAATATTATAAACTGGCGGGAATTTTATCATTTAGGAGTGTTTCTAATTCAGAAATGTTCAAATTCGGTAATATTATAAACTATTTGGGAATTTTATTATTCGGAAATTTTATTATTGGGCAATTTTTCTGTTCAGGAATTTTCAAATTCGTTTATATTATAAACTGTTTGGGAATTTTATTATTCGGAAATTTTTTATGGGGCAATTTTTCCGTTCGGGAATTTTCGAATTCGGTAGTATTATAAACTGTTTGGGAATTTTATCATTCGGGAATTTTTTTATTCGGAAATTTTCCAATTAGGCAATTTTATTATCCCGAAATTTTGTAATTTAGGAATTTTATTTTTCGGGATTTTTAGTCGTCCCGGAGGAGACCACCCTACAACCCAACATAATTAATAATTAACTCGCGATAGCTGTTAATATAATAAAATTAGAGTTGACTATTTTATTTACGTTTATGCTTATGAATATTGATTATTTACTTTGGAATAATTATGTAATTTAGGATGGTCTCCTCTATGTTATAATGACTGAAATTAACAAAATAGAAAAAAATCAATCTTCCAAGTATATATTTTGCTGTGAGCTACTGATTCCTCAAACCACCTCCTTTTCTTTTACAAAATATAGAATCTACTGAGTTTCTCAATTGCTGGTTGCGACCTTTTCTCGTCTCTCCCTTTCATTCTTCAAGAGAAGTTAGTTCGCGGGTGGATCCACATTAGGCTCACCGCTTTTATGGCAGTCGATTCCGGTGACAGCGGTGCAGGTGCAGTTAAGGTGGAGTAGTAAAATCCCTCTTTCCATGCTTTTTTCTCCCTTTCTTTTCTTTTCTCTTTCTACCCATTATCAACCACGTAGTATAACACGACCTTACCTACTCACTAAAACTTATTTTGATGTCTCAAATAAGGAAGTGTCCCCATTAGAATGGTCCAAAAATGCATTACAATTATTTTTCGAATTTTCGTGTATACCGTCCGGAAATTTGTTCGAATCTCCGAAAACAAATTATTGCATTTTTCTGTTCTTGAGAAAAATGATATTTAGAGGTGGCACTTCTTTTCTCAATTAGCCATAGAATGCAACAAATAATTACTTCTAAAATAAAAATTTAAGAAATTTAAGTTAGAATAAAATCTAAATAAAAAATCCTATTTAACGTACAATCATCAAATTAATGAAACTCTTGCAAAAAGAAGAATCCAACGACCAAATTTGGACAACAACGAATAATCAAACGAAAAAAGAGCTACTGGCAATCTGAAAAAATTCCTGTTAAAAACAAAAGTTTTAGACAAAAATAAAAAAGAGGAAAGAAAAATGAGAAAGCAATCAACCACATCCTCTTCCTTCTCTTTTTCTTTTTTTTGTCTTTTTTTTATTATTATTATCAAATCACAAAAAAGGAACATTGAAAATAAAAAAAAAATAAAAAACAAAATGACATTATCAACGTTTTAGCACTAATACAGCACCCTTATCAAGAGTTTTCATATACTCATACAGCATCCTCATCAAGGCAAGGTTTTCTAAGCTTTTCCTTGCTTTTCCAAGCTTTTCCCTTATTCGGGAATTTTATATTTCAAGAAAGAAAGGAAAGAAAGAAAAAGAGAAGGAAGGGGATGTGATTGGTTGCTTTCTCAATAATAAAATAATAATAAAATTTTTGGATTGAAAAATTTCTTAATTATAAAATTGTCCACATTTTATATTATTAACAATTTTTAAAATTGCCAAATTCCTGAAATATAAAATTCCCGAATGAGGAAAAAGCTTGGAAAAGCAAGAAAAAGCTTGGAAAACCTTGTCTTGATAAGGGTGCTGCATGACTATATGAATTTTATTTTTTATTTTCAATGTTCTTTTTTGTGATTTGATAATATTTAAAAAAAGACGATACAAAGAAAAAGAGAAGGAAGGGGATGTGATTGGTTGCTTTCTCAGTAATAAAATAATAATACAATTTTGGAATTGGAAAATTTCTTAATTATAAAATTGTCCACATTTTATATTATTAACGATTTTTAAAATTGCCAAATTCCTGAAATATAAAATTCCCGAATGAGGAAAAAGCTTGGAAAAGCAAGAAAAAGCTTGGAAAACCTTGTCTTGATAAGGGTGCTGCATGACTATATGAATTTTATTTTTTATTTTCAATGTATTCTTTTTTGTGATTTGATAATATTTAAAAAAAGACGAAACAAAGAAAAAGAGAAGGAAGGGGATGTGATTGTTTGCTTTCTTATTTTTCTTTCCTCTTTTTTGAAATTTCGGAAATTTTTATTTTTAACAGTGATTTTGTTCAGATTGCAATTTTCTTATTTTTTTATTTGATTGTTTGGTGCATTGCAAATTTGGTCGTTGGATTCTTGAATTTTACAGATTTCATCTACTTCTAAAATATCATTCTTATAAGTATATTTCATAGGGTCTCAGCAAACCCGATAAGTGAAAAAATGGGTTTTGAAAGCTTTTAGAGCCAATTATAATTCTTGCTGTTTTTTAAAAAACAAATTAATTCACATATATAAAGTTTCACGTTATACTAATAACTAGATGCTTGCATAAATTGTTTAAACAATTTATTGTAGTTCTTCGCAGTTTTCTTTTAGAGTAGAGTTAAAAAGTTGCGGGTTTTCCGAATTTTCAAATTGTTGTCAACTTTTCAATATGAGCGAAGCAAATATAAATTTTTTTAACATAAATAGTTGTTTACACAAATAAATATTACTTATAATAATATCTTTTTAGAATAATGCTATAAAATTACAATTTATTAATATTTTTTTCATCTTTTCATTCAGAGTTATGTTATAATTAATTAAATTTAAGGAAATAATTATTCAAACAATTTCTTATTACTTGTAATAATATTCTTTTTATATAATGTTAAAATAGGCGGTTTTTCTGAAATATTCTACCTTTTCCCACTGTTCACTTTAAGTGAGGTAGAAATGATTGCAATTTAAAAAATATATATTTAAACAAATAAATATTGTTCATAATTATATTTAAATACACAAAAATAATTGTTAAAAAATTTTTTCCCAAACATTATCTTTGAATAATGCTATGAAATTGCAAGTTTTTCTGAAATATTTAACATTTTGTTACATAGTTGAATAAAGACAAATATTTTGTAAACAGCCCCTTTTTAAATACATTTTTCTAAAATAAGACAGACGTGTAAAATATTTTTCCAAATATTTATATAGATCATATTAAATATGAATTTTCCTTTAGGTAGTTAATTCGAAAAGAAAATTGGTTAAAAAAATAATAAATTGTATAAAAAATGTATGTAATAATGTAAATATCCTTACAAAAATGTATATTATGTATTGCAAGCAATTTATATTTAAAAGACTTCAGAAAAATCATAATTAGCACCAAAAAGTTGCAAAAACCCATTTTTCACATATGGGTTTTTTGTGACAATATAAAACAGTCTTCCTATGAGACACTCTAAAGGGGGGTTGGGGTCACAAGAGATTTCTAAGAAGGGACGCTTCTCTGATTAAAAACTAAAATTCGTGTTATTACATTGAAGAAATCTTGAAATCGTAAAGTTAAATTTCCGAATTAAAAGTTCATTTTTAGCCAAAAGGGATGAACTTTCAAACAAGAAAGATAACGTTTCTCCATAAGGTATGGACCTCTAATTCAAGGGAACGAATTTTCAACAAAACAGTTTAATTTTCAACAAAAGAGTCGACTTTAAAAAAATAATTGAATTTCCAACAAAATAATTAAAATTTCAAATAAATACTTGAACTTTTTACAAAATAGCTGAATTTTTTAACACAAAGAACTACTTCTACTAAGAAGATAAATTTTCTAACAAAATCCGAATTTTCAAACGAATATATAAATTGTTAAACAAATATTTGAATTTTAAAATAAAAATACTAGATTAATGTACTGCGCAATTATAGATTAATTTTTAGCATTATAAATAATTTCTCAAGTTAAAAAATCGTAGGTTTTTGAAAAAACTTAGTTTTTAAATCGGAAAGGAGGAACTTTCATCATTAAATTTTCAGTTTAAAGATATAATTTAAAAAACAAATTATCAATCAGCTGAATTTATCTAGAAAAGGCGAATTTTTAACAAATTATGTGAATCCTCAACCGAAAGGATAAGTTTTCAACAAACAAGATTAATTTTCTAATGCACTGAACAAAATTCCAGGTAAATATTTAACTAATTTTACTCAGTTAGAGAAAATAGTGAATCAAACTGCATTGTTATTTAGGATCACCTATTTATTAGTTAGGATAACTACTTAATCATTGAAGAAAAATGAGTTTTTTGGCAAAATTCTTAGTTAATCTAACTAGAAAAGTAGTAAAAATAATATTTGGAATATTTTTCTTTGTTAGCTAGAATGATTTATATAGCTAATCAGACTAAGAATTTAGCTACCCAAAAATTATAAAGCAGTTGAGTTAGCTTTTTTCTACTAGTAAGTAAACTTATTTGAGAATCTACACAAAAAAATATACCAAAATAATTGCAATTATGGACGGAATAGTTCTATTTTCCATTCAAGAAGGATAAATTCTCATCCAAAACTGGAACAGCTACATTTTCAGAAGAAAATACATTTTTAACAACAAAAGAAACAAAAATCCAAAACAATAGATAAATTTACAAATAAATAATTAAATTCTTAATCAGAAAAAAGAATTTAAAAAATAGTTAATTTCTATTAGAATAGTTTAATTTTTTACCCGATTGTTGAATTTTCAAGCCATACATACAATTTTTGGGCAAAACAGCTGGATATTCAATACAAAATATAATTCACGATCAAACTATGAAAAAATAAATTTCCAACAAAATATGTAATAATTAATATTTTAATGAAAAATGATTTTAATATTAAATCAAAAGCAGTTGAACTCAACCAAAAAGGCAAATGTTTAGCAAAATGGTTGAATCCTCAACGAAAGCATATTAATTTTCCACCAAAGACTAAACAAAATTTCTGGCGAATCACCAACTAAGTTTATTTATTTGGAGTAAATAGTTAATCAACTGCTTTATTATTCGTTGGTAACTAAATTTCTTAGTGAGCTCCACCACTTAAACTATTTAAGTTAATTAGGAAAAATAGATTAGTGTCCTAGGGAAGTTAGATGAATAGTTGGAATATCTGTTTCTATTTTTCTGCTTTTCTCACATTATCTAAGAATTTAGTTAAATTAACTAATTATTTAGTTAATGTAACTGAGAAAAACAGTTAAAAGTTATTCCAAGTTATAACAGTTATTAGAAACTACTCATCGTAGTTCCATAAGGCCTCAGCGTATTTTTCTTAGTTAACTTTAATGGTCTAAGTAGTTAACCCCACTAAGAATTTAATTACCCACAAATAAGAAAGCAGCGTTCAAGGACATTAATAATCTACCAAAGAAGACGATTTTTCCACAAAATACATCCATTTTCAACCAGAAAATATTAGTTTTTAATTAACAATCGAGTATTTACATTTTCAGTGAAGAAAATTAATTCTCAGCCACAAATACGAAGTCTTAGAAAACAGTTAAACGTTAAAAAAAAGGTTTAACAAAATGAGTTTAATTCTAAGCTAAGTAATTGAGTTTTGAACTAGAAAATATAAATTTTCAATGACACAGTTAAAATTTAAACTAAAAAAGATTAATTCTCAACAAACAATTAAATAGTTGAATTTTCGCTTTAAAAATTAATTTTAAACCAAAAATAAACTGAATTTTCAAGTAAATAGTAAATTTTTCAACCAAAGAGATGAATTTTCAACCGAAAATAAATTTTTAGCGAAGTATTTGAAGCTTCTAGCAAGTAATTGCATTTTGGACGACAAAGATGATTTGTTATTTGAGTAGTAGCATTTTCAACCAAATAATTAAAATTTGATTTGAATAGTAGAATTTTTGTCCACACAAGCTAAATTCCGACATAAAAATATAATAGTAGACTTTCAGAAATTTTTGGAAGATGCTATTGGATTCTAGTAATTCCAGGGGATTCAAAAATATTTTCAAATATTTCAAAGTATTTTAATGGATTTTAGAAAATATTACGGGTTTTTGATGAAGCCACGGATTTCAAAGGGTTTTAAGCGAGTTAGAAACTATTATGGGCATTGCAAATTTTCACGAATTTCTAAGGATAACAGCAGATTTCAGTGAGATTTCGAAGATTTGAAGTGCGACGAATTTGAAGGATTTAAACAAATATAAATAGATTTAAATGTATACACTAAACTCCTGATATGAGAACGGCTTCGGGTATAGCGTTCAGTGGCCTTGATCCTAAATCGGGGGAAACCAAACTTAAGAAGCCAGGTGTGCATGAAACCATTTTTTTTTGGTTGGTTTTGGACGCATGACGCAACCTGCTGCAACTAAGGTTCTGAGCGTGTGGCCCTGACGCTGTTTGTCACGCTTTAATGAACAGAGCATCTTTATGGGGTTCATGCGTTTTCATTTTCCGTTATTCCTAGAAGAATTAGTCAGGGTGGGAAAAAAATTAATTTTGAGAAGTTCCTGATCTTTTCCAAGCGGAACAAAACAATATTTTAGATACAAATTTAAAATTTTTAAATTTATTTATTTTAAACAAGATGAAAAAAGATTACTTTATAACAAAATATTAAACTTTTTAACGAAATAATTAACTTTATACCTAAAAGGATAAATTATCAACAAATAAGTATAATAGTTGATATTCAATCCAGCAAATATTAAATATTAGCAACAAATAAATAAATAATTTTCAACGAAACTATTGCATCTTTACTTAAAAGGGACGAATTTTCAAATCCAGAAAATTTTTTTATCAGAAAAGGGATACTTTCAACTAAAGAAGGTTTAAAAAAAAGTTTTAATGCAAAATTACATTTTCATTTTAAAAAAATAATCCAAGCCCAAGCAATAAACGAAATTACAACAAAATAGTTAAATTTGAAACAAAATAGATAAACCTTCACTCAAAAAAATAAATGTTCAACAACGCAGTTCAACTTTTAGGCACGTAGTTCAATTCTCAGTTAAAAAAGATCAATTTTCTACAAAATAGTTAAAGTTTCTATTAAAGGGATGATTTTCCTAAAAATTTGAATCTTCAACAAAAAAATTGTTTCCAAAATTTTCAAAACAAAAAGCTAAATTTTGAAACAAAAAAGATTAATTTTCAACACAATAGTTGCATTTTTTTGAAGGAAGATGTAATTTCGACTAAAAAAGATAAATTTTTAAATAAAAAAGACAACTTTTCAGCATAAAAAAATAGTCGAATTTCCAATAAAAGAAGATGGGAGTTGACTTCTCGATACCGAAATGAGAATTTTTAAAAATCTGCTTTGCTTTGCGCTCAATAATATATGTTTCTCGCGCTTTGCGCTCGATGATGTATTCCCCTCGCGCTCCGCGCTCGGCCTTTCTATGTACCCCATATTTGCGCGCAAGCCTTTTAAAATTAAAGGTCCAAGCATCAACAGCTGTAATTTGATGATTGTGAATTATGTTTAGTTAAAGCACTTCGGCTTTAAGGAACACATTCTCATCACGTATCTCGTGCTTCGCACTCAATTTCGTCGAAAATACGAACTTTTCTAGATTATGTTTAAATCTATCAGTATATGTTCAACTATACCAGTACAAATCTCCCTTTTAACAGATAATTTAATATTTGTTTTTTATTGGGATTACATTTAAAACTTAGCCGTCCTGAGAAATATATATCATTTTAATAAACTTATATTATTACCATTCATGATATGCATTAATATTGAAACAAAAGTATTTTGACTGTCTTATTTTTATCATTAAAAAATGGGGATTCTATTGAAATAAAAATTATTATTTAACATTTTATTGCAACTTGTGTCCTTTGGCCATAAATCTAACTTTCTTATATTCAATGTAGATGCAATTTAGACGAAAAATTTTGGTAAATAAAATGTTATATTAGTTTATAATAAACTTGTTCATATTTTTTGGGTAATTAAATTTTTTATTTTTATTTTGTTTGTCTTTTGTGTCGTTTTCCCACAATTAACAAAAAATTTAATCCTATTTTTTAAGATTGAAAGAAAATCTAATCGTCCTATCTAAAAATTATTAATTTCAAATTTATAGATCTTTTTGGGGTGGACAACTTTAGGCTGTTAATTTTAGTTTATACCTTGTCTCGTTTTTCAAAAACTTTAATTTTTTAGTTTTGAATATTATTTTTTACGTTTAAAAAAAAAACAGCATTAAAAACAAAAACTATGCATCCTATCGAACATTAATTTAGACAAATTTGTAAATCTTTTCAATGCGCGTAATTTTACTCATTTCAATTTTTTCGTATCTTTCATAGATTGGCCGTGAAATGGAATTTTTGAGTTTTCGTTTTTTTTGTATGATCAAAATTTGAATTTTCAACAAAATTCAAAAACTCTGATAATTTTCATTTTTTCGAAAAAAGTCATAAAGATAAATTTTTCTCGTTTCGAAGTACTATAAATAGCTATTCATAGAATTTTTAAATCTTGAAAAAAATAGTCCTAAATATTTTGAAAATGTGCTCACTTTTTGAATTTTCATACAAAATAGCTGGTTTACGAACTTGTTCTTTCTTTTTAGGCTGTTTAGGTTGAGAATGTAATAAAAAGTCAATTTTGTACCAAATAAGTGAATTTCCAAACAAAGAGGTTTTTAACCAAATGTTTCAATGGGAAATGAAGCAATAAAATTTATAACTTAAAAGATGATTTTCAGAAATAAGCAACTGCAAAAAAAAAGAAAAGAAAAAGAAGGCAAATAAATTACAACAATACAATTCCTGTATTTTTCCCTGACCTACGTTTTATTTTCCTAGGCCGTTAATATTCAGATACCAAAATCTTAATCTTGTTATATTCCAGTAGAAAAAATGACTTTTTAACAAAATATTTAAATTTTTTTTTAAATATTTAATTTTTCAACCGAAAAAGATACATTCTCAACAAAAAGTATAATAATTCATATTTAAACCAGAAAATATTAATTTTTAGGAAAAAATAAGTTAGAGCGAAACGGTTGCATTTTTATCCAAGAATAAACGAATTTACAAAAAAATAGTTTCACTCGAAAAGAAAAATTGTTCAAGAACGTAGTTCAACTTTTACCCACGTAGCTGAATTTTTAAATAAAAAAGACACATTTTCTGCAAAATACTTAAACTTTCTATCAAAGGAATGATTTTCCTGAAAATTTAAATCTTCAAAAAAAAAAAAAACGGTTTCTTAAGAAAGCAGTTTATCCAAAATTTTCGCATTAAATAGCTGAATCTTCATACAAAGAATTATAATTTATAACCAAATAGTTGTATTTTTATCAAAGAATGATATAATTTCAACTATAAAAGATACCTTTTTAAATAAAAAAGACAAATTTTCAACATAAAAAATGGTTGAATCTCAGAATCAAAATAAAAATTTTGAATAAAAAGTAAATTTTGTACTCATTAATTGAATTTCCAACCAAAAAGGTTTTTAACCAAATTTTTTAATTTTTAACTAAGTAATAAAACTTATAACTAAAAAGATGATTTTTATAATCAAGCAACTGCAAAAAAATAGAAAAAGGAGGCAAATAAATTACAAAAAGAATATTATATCAGGGTTAACGTAAAATTTCATTTTGGAAATTCCTCCATTTTTGCGAGAGCAATTTTTTATTTTTCTTGACCGTTAATTTTCAGAGAACAAAATCTTAATCTTGTAAAATTTCTGACATTTTAAAATCGTTTATGAAAGAACTAAAATAATTTAAATTTTATATTTCCAAATTTATTATCCTTGAGAGTTATTAAAGGTTAGAAAAATTCAGTGACTTTTACCAGATTTTCTGTACATTTGATTGAGTTACTCGAAATTATTTGTTGTATTTGCAAACTGCTAAAAACTTCGTGATGCATGAATGAAGCCCCCCCCCCCCCACTTGAGCTGTTATGTAATTTAAGTCCCTTAGAACGAGGGCAAACTCCCCATTGCTACATCGGACCCCGTCAAAATCTCTGAAAAGGACTTCTCTGCTACATTAAATACAGGGACCAAATATCAAACCAAGAACAACCGAACTAACCTAAGAACGAATGCTACCAACCAACAAACTTACGTTCAGCTCAGTGATTATGAGGCTGATTGGCCGCGCGAGATGAGACGGCGGCGTCCTTACTGTCGACCGCAGCTCGTGACGAACGAGCGGGGCCTTTTCTTATTTATCCTACTGCCGTAAGGCCGCACAACTGCAACAGGAATAACCGTATATACACGGCAGCGCCTGAAAGAAGAAGAAGAAGAAGAAGAGGACCAGAAGAAGCGGAGGAAGCTGAGTCGCTGAGTGTGCCGCTTTAGGGGCGAAGGGGCCACAGGCACAGGAGCGACTTTGTAAAGAGAGGGGGTCGGGGGAGATCAGGGTGGCGGTGCGGATGACTGGAATGGGTGGCTGCGGGGGGAGAGGGCCGTGGGTCGAGGGGGAAGCCCACCTTGTATATAATTTCATATCGCTGGCACCGAGAGAGCCCCCGCGCTATGATGTGCGGCGCAGAGTGGCGCAGGACAGGCGCCACGCCCACCTGTGTCTGTCTCTGTGTGACCTTCTCTACTTACTTCCTCTGGCGCCCTCACGTCCGTCGCCGGTCCTCTACACTCTACTGCAGCAGTCCTCTGCTACCTCGCGTCACTGTGTGAGAATGTCCCTCTGCTCCTCTACTTTTCACTCATACCTCTATAGTCAGGCGTGGCGTCGCGGGGGCCGGCCGCGGCCGCAGAGTCGCGAGAAGTAAACTCGCTTGCTTTACAAAAATGAAAGACCTGCAGCGTTTCCCGGATTTCTTATAGACCTGAGGAAGTGATGAGGCTTTTCTATTGACACGTGGGTCGTCAGGGTTTAGTAGGGTGAGAAGGATAATTTATATTGGAGATGGGGACAGGGCTGACTATTAAGGATGTGACTACTCAAATACAAGGATCTGTCTGTTTCTTTAGACCCTAGGATGTAAGAGGTTTAGATGGAAAAGGAATGCTTCTTTGGAAAATATTATTTCGAACTACATTACTTGGGAAAATTGGTAAGGAATGGGAATTCCTTGAAATTCGGTAATATACAAGTGTGGACAATTTTCTTCAGGAGTTTTAATTTCCCGTAACATTATACACTATAAAAACAATATGTTCGGGAAAAGGAAATTTTTCTTTAATAGCTCTCTTTCTAAGTGGGGGGAAATTTCACTTGATTCTTCTTTTTTTGTAGATTTTCCATCATTTTTATATTTGATTAAAACTACATTTGTAATACTAAGAATTTAAATCCTTAGGTATCGAAAATTGGTGATCTCTTTCACTACAAATTAAGATTCTTTATTTTGTCAATGAGTAATAGTTTTTATATCCTCATCATAATCATAAGGTTTGAATTTTCAAATGATATTTGTTCACACTATTTCAACTATTTTTGAAGAGTAATTTTTACATTCCTATAAGAGAAGGTATTAGATTTGTGTTAAATTTATCCGCCCCCCCCCCTTCTGTTAAATGTCCACGTTTTGATACCCCCTGATAAGGAAAAAGAGGTTTTTACGAATGTGTCAGTCTGCCTGTCCGTTCGTGGACTGTTTTTTTGTTAACGCGATAACTTTTAAAAGAATTGACAGATTTCATTGCCCTTTGGTGTACTCTTTGAGTATCTTAAAATGAAGGTCAAGTTTTTTAGCCAGCCATTTTGGATGCAAATTCAAAAAGTGAGCACATTTTGAATATTTTTAAGACCACTTTTGCAGGATTCAAACATTTTCCGTGCGAATGTTCATAGTATTAAAAACGACGAACAATTTATCCTAAAGACTTTTTTTTGATAGAACCAAAATTTACCAGATTTATAGCGTTTCCAAAATTTCAAAGAAACACGAAAATGAACATTTTGAGCCAAATAACGCGCGATATAAATAAAGTCAAAAAAAGGAAAATGTTGCTTTTTGAATTCCCTACAAGATTGCCATAAAAAACTTTTTGAATTTTCTTCAAAAACCGAAAATTAAAATTTTTACAGCACAAAAAATGGTTTTGTTTCTATAGTTTTTAAATATGTCTTTGTAAAAAAAAATTATATAAATTTTATAATATTTTTATTATTATATTATATAAAATGTATACTTATGGTATTCATTTAT
>JAAAKG020195854.1:0-49830 GCA_010014905.2 Druon quercuslanigerum
TAATGTAAAATGCAAAAAATGTATTTTTAATCCACCGCAATGCACAAAATAACTTTGTTACTACTTCGGACAAAGTTTTTAGTATTGAAAAATTTTCAAAAATTTTCATTCTGACATCGATTCTGATATAATTTTCTTTTAACACATTTTTTTCTTATTTTCTAGATTTGTCTTATAGTAAATAGTATATTCCATAATAGCATGTCCTATGTCAGTACTTCGGAGAAAAGCGATATTTGTTTATTTTTAATACAAAAACTAAAATTGACATATTTTGTTAAAGCGGAAGAAAATACGAAGAAAATAAAAGAAACAACTTCTCTAACAGGAAAGTACCCTAGGTGCCTCCCGCCGATTTTTAAGATCTTGATATATGTTGTAGGGGATCAAAAACTAAGCGACACGTATTTTTTCTTATCGGCCAATAAGCGGTTTGAGGGGGTGAAACATTCCCCCAAATATGTTAGTGCCAAGGGGTGGTTTGATTGGTTCACATAGAAGAAAATAATATTTTTGAATAAAACTAATTAGAAAAGTTTCGACATAATAATAATTTGCCTTACTTCATTAAAAAAAATTAGAGGGGTAAACCACCCCTTACATACGACGAAAATATTGGAAAGTAATGCAAAATTAAAAGCAAAAATCTGAAAAAATATATATATATATACCAATAGTACAAAATTAAGTTGACGTGTTCTTACATTTTTTCCAAAAATCATATTGTAGGGGGTACCTACCCCTAAACAAACTTGATCATATATATGTATATAAGCAACCTGCGATTTTGATGGAATTCTGTATACGGGGTTTTTGGGGTCGCTGAATCTAAATTTGGTAACAGAATTTAAAATATTCAAAATGGCGTATCCAATACGGCTTATTAACAAATTTTAATATTTATTGGATTCCTATAAACGTAAGTATCCTACAGTTTTTGGAATAGCTGAATCCTAATCTGATATAAAGATTTCAAAATTAAAAATGTCTTATCGAAAATTTTAAGCCATTAAAACTTTGTCAATTTATTTTTCCACCACTAAAATTAACAGAAAGTTAATTTCTAATAATGCTTCGAAATGGTAATTCGGAATTTTTTGTGTATCTATATCTTTGTTGTACTTTTAAATACATGTATCATTAATAAGCATTAAAGTGCACAATTTTTGTTACTGTTTAAACGTGGAGCAATAATGAGAATTGTCGACAAAGTGTTTCAAACATCAGACTTTTTACACCATGGACACCAAATGACAGCCACATTTGTGCATCCTTGAATTTCACAATGTTTGCACAAGATTCTCCGAAACTAAAATCAACTGGATTTTCGAACGGTTCTGGTTTGTCATCAATGTACCCACTTTTGTACCAAGAATGTTTGATGAAATTTACGTACCTCGGTGAAGATAATTGGTTGTGAACCAAAGAATGTATTCTAATAATACTGTTTCTTAAATGCAAATTTAGATCGTGATTCATGAGGATAATGCTATCGGAAAAAGACTGCACGTAATTTTTCCAGATTTGAAAACCATATACATCCAGGGGTTGAATTTTTCCTGTCGTTCCTGTGGGTATTCCTTGTACATTGACATGTTTTTTATCCGGAGCACTTTCCACTACTATTCTAGGGCAATGACCACTCCATGCGTCAATTACTAGAAGCCTATTTGGTCCCACCTTTGAAAATATATTTTCTCCAACCAAATTTTAAAGTGATTTAAAGGGAATGAAATATAAATGAAATTTGAGAAATCGTTTTCTGAATTAAAATGCTTAAATTAAAAGAGTTGTTTGTAATTTGTCATAACTGAAGTAAGTTTCCCAGATTGTGATACTTCTATATGAACATTTTCGGGCCAAAACAGATTGGCCTCTACTACTGGTCCAAACTTTCCACTTTGCTCTTTCAGGACTAGAAACAACGGCGAAAAAAAGTTTCCCCTCATCTGATATTAGCGGTTGTAATGTATAACTATCTGTTGTTGCTGACACTGATTGAACGTGGCATTCCACTTGTTTTTCTCCTTCAACGGCCAAAGTTCTGATTGAATGCATTTCCAGCTGAAAGCAACTTTGATCAGAATTAAAAACATGTTTTAATCCAAATTCTCTTATCTGTTGTCTAATACCAGTAACAAATTCTTCGGCTTTTTTTCTCAGCTCTTCAGTATTTTCTAAAGATTTTGGAGTGACAAATTTATTAATCTTCCTGGATACTATTCTGTGTGCACGCTTAAAACGTGTTAACCAGTAGTTTAAAGCGCTAAATCTCAAATCTTCATGTCCTATTTCCCTCTGGTCTTGTGAGGCCCATCTGCGTAAATCTCTGTCATGAACAGCGAAGCCGGCGTCAAGTGCTGATTTTAAATTTTCCAGTGTATAACAAATTCTAGCAATCTTTTCCTGGTAGGTACCACCTTTGTTCAATAAGTGGGCTCAACGTCGCAATTATTTTGCAGGCGTTACCATCTTAAAATTCTTTCTTACAGTATCAACATTTAAATTTTTTCTTTTGCCACTCCTCCAGAATTCTACGGCTCTTAATTTATAATCGTAAGATACTTCTTCTGTGTCATAGGTGCACTTGGCTACTGCGGCATAGTATGCTGAATCACATCGTCTACTATTTCTGCATCCTATCTTTATACGGTTCATGAAATTCTAAAAACTCCTCAATAATCATTTCAAAATCACTGAACTCGTTTATTGCGTGTAACAAAATGCTGTCAATATGTCCTTTTAATTTAATTTCCTTATGATTTATAGGAGAATCTTCTATTTTTAGTGATTGAAATGTGGCGAGTAGAAGATTGATGACGTTTAGTGGATCGTCCTTCATTCTCAGTGCTGTTAAGACATTTTATATCAAAAGCTATAATAATAATCGTAAATATTTTGGGTATGCAGACTGTGCATGCGTCCGTCCAAAAAGTTCCCTATTTCAAATAAGGGATTCTAGAAGCATTATATACAAACAGGACGAAAACCTAATTGTAAAACTTTTATTTACTGTTTATTTTTATTTTTTTTGAGAATAGTCAATATTAAAATATTAAATTATCAAAAATGTCAAACACGGTAATTCCGGGATAAGTGCCCGTCTCGAGAAAAATTATGTTTTACTATTAAAGGATAAACGCAAGTGGAAAAGTCGTACTTTGGTAAGTTTACTATTTATAATTTATGAAATATGTACGCAGTAATTCAAAAAACAGGCAAACACTTTTTTACCTACTTAAAAATGCTTGTTCTTTTTTGTTAAAATGTCAACAGACGCCAGGTGAAGGAACATAACCTCCGTATATGGCAAGATCATTTGATAAATAATCATTTTAACATTTATGGTTAGCGAATATTTTTTTAACAAAAGAATTTTCACATGCCCCACCTTTGACATCATTGCAGTTGCAGCCCAGAATCAGAAAAACTCAAATTGTTAACATGCTATTGACCTGCAATTGTATCGCCAAAACATGTAGATAGATCAATCCCCAAGTCGTTGCCAAATTTTCCATATCCAACAAAAAAGCTCAATAAGATTTCGCCAATTCCGACTTCGCTAGCTTCTATATCAACCAAAAGAGATAAACAACCCGCTTTTCTTTTGACATTGGATGAAAACATAAAACAAGTAAAATTGAAAAATTGCAAAAAAGAACAGGCTGCTCTGAAAGCACAATAAACGAGTACTGCAAAATTAACAGTAGAAAGAAAAAGACCCAAGCACCAAAAAATTCTACGGGAAAGGAAAATTCACTATCAGCACCCAGAAAGTGAACTAGAGTTTTTAAAAAAGGTTGATTTTTGAAGACAGGGACAGCGAAACATCAGAAACACAGCATGCCAACGAAGATGACGATTATGAACCTTTGAATACGAAAAAGAAGTTGAGAAATCGCAAAAAAAGGAATTGTGCAACCAGAAACTTATTTAAAATTAATTTCAAGTAAGTAATTTTAATCCAAAGTAATTTTAAACCAAAGCATAACGATTGGGCGTTACTGGATATACTAGCTGACTTTCAAACATTACAAGGGCCCTCGTAAACATATTTACAAAACGATAAATACGATTTTACAAAACGTGGGGCACTTGTCCCGGAATTACCTTATTATAATCTAGAATGGCAATTTATTCTTGACCATGTAATGACCAGTTTTTTCTACATAGGGCATTGGTGTGAAAAAGCATATTACACTTTTTTTAAGCACTCGCCTGTTTTTCTGGTCAGTGCCACACTAGGAATAGGAAGAACTGGCTGATACCTCTGTAATCCCTGGTCCATATTTCTACACGGTGCATTGCAGAGTCAATAGGAGTAAGCTGAGATAGACACATATAGAGGCTGAAAGTGTTGCATAAGTAAATAAGTAATTGTGAAATATCATATTAATTTTCACGAAGTACTTACTTTAAAGAGGTATTTACGTATGTCCGTATTGTATATATGCTACTTCCCAACAAAATCACTCCCTGGAAACTTGAACATTTGACGCAAAAATATCAATGAGTACGGGGAACAGAAGTTACGCAAATCTTTACACTTTATTTTTATTCTTTGAGCCCTGTGTCATATCGTTGTGTTATCTTAGTCAGCAGCGACTTATTTTTAGCACTATAAACATCTTAAGTTCACAACAATTTTAAAATATATTCCAGGTAATAAGATTTGTGTGTTCGATAGGATTCTTCTTTCGAAAATTAAATATTTTGAAGTATCATAAGAAAATAACATTCTGTTAATTTTAATGCTAGAAAAACGAATTTGGATTCAGCGACCCCAAAAACCCCCGTATACACAGTTTCATCAAAATCGAAAGTTGCTTATATGCATATATATGATCAAGTTTATTTAGGGGTAGCTACCCCCTACAATATGATTTTTGGAAAAGATGTAAGAAGACGTCAATTTAATTTTGTACTGTTGGGTAATAAATATTTGTTCAGATTTTTCCTTTGAATTTTGCCTCAGTTTTTATTATTTTCGTCTTATATAAGATTTGCTTCACCCCCTTAATTTTTCTTATGAAGTCAGGGAAATAATATTTTTAATCTCCCATTATGCCGAAACTTTCCAATTACTTTTGTTCAAAAATATCATTTTCTTCTATGTGAACCGATCATATCACCTCTTGACACTAAAATATTTGGTGGGTTGTTGTTTCACCCCCTTAAAAAGTTTATTAGCCGATAAGAAAAAATACATGTCGCTTAGTTTTTGGCCCCCTACAACATATATCAAATTCATTAAACTCGGGGGTGGGGGGAGGGGCACCTGAGGATATGCATATACAGGGTGGGTCATTTTAATCGATCCACTCAAATATCTTCCAAAATAATCAGTAACGAAAAAAGTTGTTTTCACAAAAGTTGTCAAGGACAAAGGGGGCCATCTGCTTGTGCAATTGGTTTTGACCTTAAACCTTATTTTCAAGGTCATTTGGAGGTCAAAGTGTTTTTTAAAATACAAACCCCTATTTTTGACATTGGATTCGGAAAGAGCGGAAAATTTTTGTCCGAAACGGTATTTTGAAATTTTTTTATGACCAAGAGTAAACTAAGATTACCCCAAATAACCCAATAAACTATTTATCCAATCGGGTTATATTAGCTATAAACTCATTTAAGAACTCGGGTACTATTAGCGCAAAGTATGGTGCTGCACCATCTTGGTGTACACAATCAAAAATTACAGGCCCCTTTCGGGTAGCTATATCCCCTAAAAGGTTTGTAAATCAATATCCTCCAAGATGCTGTAGCAATCGATCCCTTAATTATTCCCTTTAAAATAAAGATAAATTTTAATATTGAATGTAGCCCGTACTTATTACTGGAATAGAGAATTTTTCTAACTAAAAATAATTTTTCATATTGTATTTAGTCCTACTCATTGTTGAAATATGTTTGAAAAATGTTGTAAGAACACTCAAGATTGTATAACAATTTTAGTTACTAACTGTGAAGCATTTTTCGTAGTAATCAGATGAAGAAGCTGTTCTTAAAGTTTACAAAGATATTTTGCTATTTTCTTATTGTAATTTCATTGCAACGGAAAGAAAAACCCATATTTAAGAAAGTAAAAAAAATCATAGTTGAACCAGAACTTGATCATGGCTGACTATCCTCCTAATGATATTGTTGATATAATAATGGTCCTAGGAGAATGTCAAAACAATTACTGTGCAGCGGCTCGTCGGTATGCTGAACGGTATACTTTGAGGAGGCATCCCAATCACACGAGAATTCGACAATTGACTCAAAGAGCCCGGGGTGGGAACATCTTGTTCGTCAACGAAGGCATCGCGAATACGACGAAAATGACCCTCGCATTTCAACCATCCTAGCAGCTGTTCATCCTAATCCACACATAAACAGTCGGAAAATTGAAAGGGAAATGGGTATACCACGAAGAACGGCTTTGAGAATTTTGAATGCTCCTCATTATCATCCCTACCACATAACTTTAGTTCAAGAATTAAGGGTGAATCACATTCAATCACGTGTTCAATTTTGTCGATGGGCTTTAGGAATGATACAAAATGTCTTTTGTAATTTTTGTAATTTGTCATTTATAATGTTTCCAGATGAGGCTAAATTTTACAGTGACGGTCAACTGAATAGACATAATTCCTACTACTAGTCTGATGAAAATCCCCACTGGTATAGGGCTGTTGATCATCAAAACCGCTGGAGCCTTATGTTGTGGTTTGGCATAGTCAATGGTTACCTGATCGGACCGTATTTTTATGATAGAAATGTAGGTCAACATAGCTATTTAGAATTGCTGAGGGATCGATTGCCAGTATTTATGGACGGGGTCGATTTAGAAACGCGAAAAAGAATGTGGTTACAGCAAGATGGCGCAGCTCTCCATTTTGCACGAATAGTACTAAATGAAAATTATAATGAGAGGTGGGTAGGTCGAGCAAGCCCAGTTAAGTGACCTGCGAACTCACCAGGTCTCACATTCCCTCACATTCATTTGTGGGGCTACTTGAAGAATGCTGTTTTTGCACAACGGCCAACAACTAGAGAAGACATGATGGACCGTATTCATCGAGCTTGTGCAGCAATCCCAAGAGAGACTTTCCTCAGAACCCCAGTAAGAGGCAAGGGGATTCACATTAACAAGCACCCCAATGGAAACAGAACTTACTACGTCTACGTCGTTGTTTCTGGAAAACACTAAAAGTAAGAAGAACCTTTTCAAGGTCAATATTTTCACGGTAATTTATTGGGTTATTGGGTTATTTGGATTAATCTTGGGGTAATCTTGGGTTATTGCCTATAAAACGCAATTAAATAGCAATCGCAGTACTTTTTAGCATTTGACCTTGAAATGACCTTGTAAGGGTCATAAAAAAATTTCGAAATACCGTTTCGGATGTAAAATTTTCCGTTCCGGGCATAACCGAATCAAGCGCTGCTTAACTTCAGTGATCGAACGGGAAGCGAAAGAAAGATTGGATAAAATCAAGATATCGCTTTAAAAGAGTCCCCTCAGGAAGAAATTTATTATTTGCTTTATTCAAAAAGGGTCATTAATCCTCCTTTCTTTTCTCATTCTTTCTACTCGTTATTTAACTGAAACTTGTTACTGCACAATCAACGGCGTGCCATGTAGTTGCAAGTAATGAAAGAATAATGAACGACTAAGGGTTCAAAAGAGAACGATCGTCAAGACAATTTCAAAAATAAACGAGGGCGATGTAGCGTGAGGAGACTCTTGCCACGAGATGGGTAAACTTACAGTTAGCGAGCGTTTCTTTTCATTCACCTTTCCTCCCTTATGTTCTACCCTCCCTCTGTGACTACCCCTCCATGCTTTTCAGCAAAAAATAATAGGATTGCCTGGTAAATTTCTTCCGGCATAAATTCATAGAATTTAATAAAATTGGATTCTGTATACTTAAAGGACTTATTGATTGTTGTTCAATATATTTCTTTGCATGATTTAATGTTTAGCGGTTATCGTGCAAAAATCTGACGAGTACCTGTAATCATTTCTTTGCAAAAAAACACCGAAATCATGCGCTTCGAGCAGATGGCTCAACTTTGAGCAGCTCCTGTATTGACAAATTTGCATATAAAATTCCAAAATTTTTTTTAGTTATTCCTCAAATCCTTAAGAACTCATGTATTCTTAAAAAAATACAATATTTTTATGAACATGACTATAAAGTCGCTCACCAGAAAAATTTTTTTTTAGTACTACTGCACCCACGATGACGAATCAAATGTGAAAAACTGTATTAATTTTCTGTTAATTTAGCCATATAAAAACGTTGCATTAATAATAACGCAGTAGATGCGTCTGCTTCATTGAAGTATAGCGGTACATTCAAAGATGTGGGTGGGCCTTCAAGCACAGCGGCATGCGCTTCTGTGTCCTTAGTTCAGGGCTGTACAGCGCGCAGAGAATGCATCTGTACCCTGCCCTTCAGCGCTGATATGAATTACTTTGCATTTTCCTTAATCATGATATTTTTTCAGAGGGAATTTCTTTTAACTTAGCAAAAGATACGGTAAGCATGCTTTTTTCAACGAAAGTAGTGCGCGCTACGCGCGTACTAAATGTCTATTCTTCAAAGGAAAAACTCGGTTCATTTTCGAACATCTTGTTGTACATTTTGCAACAAATCGTGTATGATTTGAAAACTTTTCACGTATGTGATTTGGAGAAGTTTCTCAATTACACCAAGAAAATTGTAGTGAATTCAATATGAATAAAAGAATGTGTTTCATCTGCTTACAACATTTAAAAATGAGCAGATTATTGTTCTCGTTAACAAAATATGTCTTGTCACGTGTACAATTATCTGACACCGTATTTTTAATATCTTTTTTACTAGTTGAAACATAAAAAATACATTTTTTTCAACGAACTTAAACGTGGAAGTACTTTATTAAACTTTTTTTTTCTCTCAAGAACCATTATTTTAGTTAAAAATGCCGTCTTTTTGGTTTATAATTTTAAAATTTAAAAAAAATTTTTTTTTCTAAATTAACTTTTTTCATTGAAATTTAAACCATCTCATGTTTGGTTTAACGTTTCTTCTTCTTCCGAGCAAAATACAGCAATGTCATTAAAGATTTTTGTGTTCTGTTGGAAATTAGACAAGAAGACTGTGAATTCCTTTCAAAATTAAAGTTTTGGTTAAAGATGTTGATTTGTTTGTGTCTTTTAAATATAAAGTTATTATTTTTTATTTGAAATTCATTTTAGTCTTTGAAAATTAGGTCTGTTTTTTAATGAAAATTAAACTATCACATTTTTTGCTGAATATTTATCATTTTTAGATAGAAATTTCATCTTCTCATTTGGAGATATGTTAGTTTAGTTAGAAATGTAACTTTTTTGTTAAAAATTCTTCTCTTCCGTTGAATTATTTGTTGGAAAATTTTTAACTAATCGGTTAAACGTATGTATTTCTTTGCTGGGTCATTGCTTACTTCAGTTAAACGTCTATTGATTTGCTGAAGGGGGTTTTACAGGAAATTTCTCTGCTGAGTAGTATATTTTTAGAAACCTTGGTGACAAATGCTTAGTCCTACTAATTATTATTTTTTATTTTAAAACAAAAAAGACGGGCCTTATATTTTCGTGTAGCCTAAAATATTTATCAGTTTCATTTAAAAACTTTGAAAATGCCTTGTTTTGGATTATGTGTTTTTTTTTTAATTACGGGTTAATATGCGCAATCTATGTTTCACATTGGCCTTGTGGTTGATAGCGGGCGCTAAACGTGTGCATTCAAAGTAGCTACGACCCTGCAGTATCAGTTACACACAGAAGCCTTTGTACATTCTTCTCCTGACACCAGACTTTAAAATAGTTACTATTTATCATCAACATGTTTTTATACAATTTAATCATATGCTGTATTACTTTTCCTTTTCCAAACATTAACAGCTTTTGCTCGTTATCGTAGGAGCAGTATTACTAAAGATAATTTTTATTCTGGTGAACGATTTTATAGTCATTTTTATAGAAATATTGTATTTTTTAAAGAATATTTGAGTTCTTAAGGATTTGAAGAATTAATAAAATGTTTTTTGGAATTTTATACGCAAATTTATCAATAGAGGAGCTTCTCAACGTTGAGCTATCTACTCGAAGTGCTTGATTTCGGTGTTTTTTTTTGCAAAAAAACGATTACAGTTCCTCGCCAGATTTTTGCACAATAACCGCCAAACATTTAATCAAGGCAGAAATAAAGACGCATTGGCATGCAATTTACTGTTAGTTAGTGTTACTTTTTTGATCAGAGATAATCATTCCCAAAGTGACCGGACTACATGAAAAAATCAGATAGATGTAAGGTGTAATCTCACATTCAGCACAGTGCGATCACACGGCACGGGCGTAAGGGGAAGGGGGAGTTGGTCGAAATATCCGTTGATGCAAAAATCAATGAGAATTGACTAAATATCAATTATAAACGATGTTCTCATTAAAAAAAACAATGTATGTTTTACTTCATCACTTTTATAGTTTTAAATTCCACACGGTAACTTATTGAGAAATAAAATAATTTTTATTACGAAATAAATTTTTTAATAACTTTTTATATTTTAGGATTATTTCTTTTTAAGCAGATATTTATATAACCTGGAAAATTGAGTTATTATTAAACTAAAATAATCTATTCTACCCTAAAAGCTAAAAGGCCTAATTGTATAACCATGAAATTTAATCCGAAATTATACATTTTCAAGAAAAAAGTTAATTTGCAACCAAGAAATATCGATTCTCAATGAAGAATATAATAGTTGTTAAATGATTTCCAAAAAGATTTCAATTTAGAAACCAATAACAGTTGAATACATAAAAAAAACTATTTTTTAACGAAATAGTTTAATAATCGTCAAAAAACAAGAATTTTAAACAATCTTACACAATTTTAGTAAATAGATTTTACTCGAAATCTGTATTTTTGATTAAAAAACACTCTTCACCTAAAATGATAATTTGGTTGCAATTTTTTACCTTTCTGGACTATAAAACCTTTGGCGGTTGAAAATTCATCTAATTGTTTGAAATTTCGTCCTTTTAATTTAAAAATGCAGCAGTTCAGTTACAAATTATTCTTTTTGGCCCAAGAATTCAATTATTTTGTTAAAAATTCGTCTTTTTCGATTAATTTAACCGTTTTTATTTAAAGTTAAAAGATTTCTTAGTCGATATATTAAATGTTACATTTTTCTTTTAGAACTAATATTTTTGTTTAAAATCAACTACTTGCTTGCAGATTAACTTTTTTGTTAAAATGTTCTTTGTCTTATCTAATATTTACAAAAATCTTTTTGAATTTTCTCACGAGTCTTACGAAAATAATATTTATCAAACCTTAAAAATAAATATTTTTTAGTTGAAAATGAAAATTCTTGGTTCAAAAACTAAGTACATTGTTAAAAATTCAATTATTTGGTAAAAGATTGATCATTTTAGTTCAAACACTCATACTTTTCCTTAAAAATTTAACTACTTGGTTGTAATTTGAACTTCTTTATTAAAAAGTAATTATCAATCAATATTTTTTGAATGTTGATTATCAATTTTATGGGTTGTGTAAAAATGTGTGTGGCTTCTCTGGGATCCAAACCCAGCTATTGCGTTAAAAAATCGCCGTTTTAGTAAGAAATTGAGCTTTTTCGTACGAAATTCAGATATTTATTTGGAAATTTAACTTTTTCGTTGAAAATAATTTTGTTAGTTGAAAATTTATATATCCGGGTTAAAGAATAATAGTTTTACGTAGAAAATAAGTCTCTTTTGAAAATCAAATAATATAATTTTGTTCAAAATTTAATTGCTTAAAAGGAATTTTTTGGGTGAATTCAACTGTTTTTTATTTAAAATTAAAAGCTTCTTTGGTTCACACATCAATTGTGCAATATAGATTTTTCCTTTATAATTTATCTATTTTGGTTTAAAATTCAACTATTTAGTTGAGCCTTAATTTTTTTCTTTAAGTTTTTATTTCAAATATCTAAAATTCGCGACAATAAATAAAGAAATAAACCTAAGAAGTAGTTAGTCGAAATTTTTATGTTAAAAGTTGTAGTCTTCTGTTCCTTTTTGTTTGTTTGATATATTTGCAGTTCACTGAAAGGGATAATTAGATTATCGACGGGTTTATTAGTCGACTCATTAATTACCAACTCCTCTTAGCTGCATTATGAATTTCGATTTTCGCAAATTTAATAATTTCACTTTCGCCTGAGATTTAAACTTCACTATAAATCCTTAGCCAACTCTCCCTTGGGTAAAATTCGAAACCAAGGAGTTCACCTAAGTTTCATGGCAACTCCAAGTACTAGCGATATTAACAAGTAATTAACGTTTCTTATATAACTTCCCCGTAGTTTAATTTGTTTCTACTAAATTAATAAAAGTTTATAAGATATTTGAAAAAATGCTGAAAATCTCATTATTACTTTACTATCAGCTATATTTTTAGGAAGCTTTTTGATCATTATATTATAGATAACATTCTTCTTTTACTTTATCATGCTTATCGGCTCATTTAGCCCTAAGGCACTGACATGACGCCTACTAGGCGAAGTAGATCGCCGGCGGGCGGTATGTAGTGCCGTCCAAACGAAATCGAAAAATTGTTCCAAAATATGAATGTCTATTTGCAGTTTTGCACAAAAATAAATACACAACCTAATTTAGTATTAAATATAGCCTCTATAGAAATTGCAGAAAGCTTTTTTTGTGCTAAGTAGATAGTTTATTTTCCCCAAAAACGGTAAGCTAAATTCTTGATCAGGCTATCAATAATATAAAACGTACACATTTTATAAAAAGTTTGTAATTAGAAAATGCAATAAAACTGCAACATGCGCAATTCAATAAAATAAAATAAACTTATACATCAGCTAACTCAATGAACTCAGGCACTGTAATTCATTTGAAAAAAATGTACCGAGTGCCGAGAGCACAAACCTTCTCTCTTCAAGAGATCATTCATGATTGAAAAGAGCGTACTGGAAGCAGGAAGGAGTACGTGGGCAAATTATGATAGTTGCTTGAAAGATACGTAAGTAGGGTTTAGCGATAGTTTGGCACAGTAGAGAATAATCATAATTTTGATTTGTACACCTTCAGAGAATCTCGCATTTATCAAATTCTGGATTAAAATATAAAATTGTATGATGCTAATTTATTCTTTGTAAAATTTCGTGCTGTAACAAAAATAGATATGCCTATTTTTATTGCAAGTTTATTACATTTATTTAATTTATTATACTTTCATGATACTCATGGGGTTGTTCTTTTTGAATAAGTCTTGGATGTCAAAACTTATTAATTAGTAAGCCTGTACTATCTGTATTTTGCAATATATTTAGGTTTCAAAAATTAAGCTTTTGTTAGGGTATTCAACTAATTATAATTTTGTAAATCAGAATTGTAGCGTAAGTTTTTAGTTTAAAGTTACAGTATTTTGACGTTATTTTAGAATTTTAAAAAATGCACCAATTCATTTTTGGCCGCTGGCCCCTTATTTTGCGTTCTAGATGCAAGAGAAAAAAAACGCGTTCTACGCACGTGATTATCATTTTTTGTGCTAATGATATTTTGCCTAGAAGGTTTTAAAACAATTGATTTCTGTCGAAAAACATTTATATACCATATCATTGTTCAAATATTGTAAATAATTTTTAAAATGTTACATTTTTAATAAACAATTACCATTAAAAAAATAACACAACATGAAAACAATTTTTTCGAGATTGTAAATATTGTTTTATGTATGTATGTATTTAATCTCTCCCTTTTACGGGTTTGAGGTCCTCCGCTCCCTGTATATATATATATTTACAATTCCATCATTAGTGTAACTAACTACTATTTATATTATACTTTTTCGCATTGCGTAGCATAAAAAATAGTAATATTCAGGATTACCCGTTTCGCTCTGCCCTACTCCCTTGCTTTCCCTTACTTCTTCCAATTTCTTCATCCATATCACTACCTGCCCATTACTATCCACAATCCATCTTGCTCACTCAACCAAACTCAACTGCCCATCTTTCTCTCCTGTACATCTCTCTAATATGTGTGCTCATGACTTCATTTGGTATCCATATAATCTACATAAATTTTGCTCTTTATCCATCCAATATCTGCATGCTCTCACTCCTTAGGTCATTTTAAACTGTACGACAATACCCTATTTTTCTTCCTTTATTATTTTTTGCAGATATTCTGGTTCCGTCAACCCTTTGACCAGCATATACCACCTATGGTACCTCGAATCTATAATCTTTCTCCACCTTTCTTCTCCTTGTGTCACTAATATCTCTAGCTCAATGTCTAGCCACTCCATAAGCCCTTCCCGTACATTAAAAACTCTTCTCATTTTTCTCCTTTATTCCTCCCATTTTGAATTTCGCAAATTGCTTTTTGCCTCATTGACCTTTACCTCTCCCTGTCCAGAAAACCTGCCCTTTTTCTTTCCTATCACAACCCTAATCCTGGTTTCAGTAAAAATTTCTTTTATCCTCTCCTTCAACTTTTCCTCAACATGGCTCTCATTTAATTTCTGTTCAATAAGTAGTTAAGTACGCAGATGTTGTCTATAGTTTCCATCCCCTTCCTGAATCTTGTCTGATTACGTGGGATATTTTCTTTTTGTTCTACTTGACCCTCCAACCTTTTTCTTAAGATTTCTGCATATATTTCATAGCCGACTGGCATGAGAGTGATCCCTCTTATTCCTCTACTTTCTTTCCTTCCCCTTTCTTGACAAGCGGTACCACCAGTACTGTCAGCCACTGTTCCGGCTATCCTTTCCCTTTCTAGGTCTCCTTGCAGATGTTCCACATCCTATCCCTAACTCCTTCTCCATGCTTCATCGCTTCGTTCTCCATCCCATCTTCTCTTGTCGTCTTGTTTCTTTTTAGCCTGCCTATTCCACTACTTGTCTTGTTATTTCGTTTCCTGCCTCTATATCTCCTTGCACTATCCTTCTTCTTTCATCTTTGATCTTATTTTGCTCAACTCCTAATAGACCCTTGAAATAATCCATTCATGCCTCCATTTATATTTCTTCATTAACCCCCTTGTTTTATCTTCTATCGCTATTTATCACATCCCACACCCTACCTTCTTTGATCGCTTTTTCTACTTCTGCCTTATATTCATCCTTCCCCGTTTGTCTTTTACGTTCCAGCATCTTTTCATGTTTTCTTTTTCTCTTGTTATACTCATTCTTCTCCATTTCAACTTTTGTCCATTTTTTGAAAAAAAACTTTCATTCCCTCTTTACTCTCCCATCATTCCTTATCCCAGCAGCCTCTCTTTACTCCTACTCTTTCTTCTTTAGTACCTAGCTCATCCTTAACCTTCTCAATCGACCTCTTCAACCTTTCAATTAACGAGTGTACTCCCTCCTCATTTTCATACCTAACCTTCTCCCCCCAGACTCTTATAAATTTAATATTTTTTTTTTAAATGCCAATAATTGCCAACGTAAAACACTAACGTAACTTAACAGAAGATTGATGATGCAGGTATTAAAATCCTAACAAAAAAGTTTTATTTAAAAATCTATTAATTAAATTTTTACATCCTCATAACACAAAATTGTTAGCAGTTGTAAATCTTATTCGAAATATAATAATTTTTGCCTAAAGTGACCGATTTCGTATCAAAAACGCTAATAAAACCTAAAACTGTTCAAAATTGGCCAATCTTATTCAAACTATAATGCTTTTTATTTGGTTTGTACGATGTGTGATAAAAAAATAACGAGATATTTCGTTTTCAGCCAATAATATTTATTTATTCGTGAATATCAATTTAGAAACCTTCAAAGTAGTCTGGCTCGGATATAAGGCACTATTCCAGCTGCTTCAGCGATTCTGCTTTTATCTCATCGATGTCGTCAAAGTCTTCCTATCATGGATTTCTTCATCATTGGGAATAGAAAAAGTCCCAGGGGGCCATTTCCAGTGAATACGGTGGTTGTGGCATCAATACGGTGTTGTGTTTGGTCAAAAACTCACGAACAAGCATTAGGCATGAGCAGGTTGCATTAGCGTAGTGCAGTCTCTATGACTGAATTTGCAACAAATTTGGTCGCTTCTTCGAATTGCTTCACGCAAACTCCTACATAATATTCTTTATTGATCGTTTGACCTTCAGGTAAAAACTCAGAATGCACTAAACCGCTGAAATCGAAAAACACAGTGAGCAAAACCTTCACGTTTGATCGAACTTGTCGTGCTTTTTTCGCTCTTGGTGATTTTGAATGTTTCCAGGTGGACGATTGAGCCTTGGTTTCGACGCCATGTCCATAAACCCATAATTCATTACCTGTTATGGTTCGATGGAGCAATGTAGGGTCGTTATTGACTTCATTTAGTAAATCTTGAGCAATGTCATGGCGATATTGCTTTTGGTCGAAATTTAGCAGTTTCAGGACAAATTTTGCTGCCACACGTTTCATGTGTGAAGCATCCGTAAAAATTGCTTGACATAAGTCGTATTATATATCGACATCCTCAGCAACCTCTCTAATATTAATTGGACGATCGGTCATAATCACCTTTTCCACTTTCTCCACGGTATCATCCGTTACCGATGTGCGAGGACACCCAGGACACTCGTCATCTTACCCCTTTCGGGGTAAGCGTGATTCACTCGGTGAGGAAGAAAGTAGTGTGAGGAAAGGGTTATAGAATTTTTAGATTTATCTAGAATTATATTTAAATAACACGGTCGTTTCACAACACTGCTCCGACCCAGGTTGCTGATCAATCTCTCTAGCATTCACCCCATGTAAAGATCCTCACAAAGTTGTCATGTGAGGGTTCCCACATGGGTCTATTAGTATCGAAAGTCTTTTTTCCGTCATTTACTCTACTGACACTCTTTTTATTAACTATTTGCTGCCACACTTTTATGTCCTCGCATACTTCTCTAGCTTCATTCACGTTTATGCAAGCTCTCGTGTTTCTGTGGCTTCTTATGTTTTTTTACCTCGGGTCTCATTCACACATTCTAACCATTTTTTTCCGCGGGCTACCTCCGGGCACGCTGCCATTTACTTTACCTTGATAAACTTGTTTCGTTAGTCGTTCATCTTTCATTCTCTCAACATGCCCGAACCATCTTATTCGATTTCGTTACCATGTGTCAACTATAGTGTCTCTTCTGAACGACATTCTATGAGAATCAACTTTTTCCAACAGAGTTTTCCAGCATATTATGCACAAGAATCTAATGTCAATCGCGTTGATTTTACTCATATTTTTCTTGATACGTCCATGTCTCGCTGCCGTATAGCACAGTCGATACAAATTTAGAATTATTTACTGCCGTTTTAGCTTTATTTGATATATTTTCACATCTGATAAGGGGACCTGCTCTACCAATAACCTTCTTCACTTCGTTTATGCGTCTATCTAACACCTCACCTATCTACCCGCCCCATGTAAATAAGCTAAAATGAATTTAATTATCACCTTACACTTCCAAGGTATACACATTTATCATCTTGTTCAACACTCTAATCATTTAATACAATGTTGCATATTGTTTTCGCACTCTTTGCTTCGAACAGCATAGTTTTTGCTTTATTCGCGTTATCATTGAGACCCATGCTCTTCATGCTTGCATTCCATTTATTAAACATTCTTTGCAAGTCTTCTATAGATTCTGCCATTACAACCTTATCATCTGCGATCGCTAACCCACGTACCCTTACTTTTTCGAGATTTACACCTTCTTCGTCGAAAAGAGCCATTCTTAAACACTTGTCCAGAAATATTATAAATAGCCATGAAGATATAACGCATCCTTGTCTAACGCTTTGCATTATGTTGAAAGAGTCACTCAATTTATCATTGCTTTAAGCTAAGTATTTGATCCGTACATGACCTTCCAGGCATAAACCCACTTTGGACTTACCAAATCTTTCCATATGTTGTTTTTATTACCCTACGAATAAGTATTTTTGCGTATATTTTACTTACGGTACTTAATAACTTGATCCCTCTGTAATTATTGCAGTCGCTTGTATCTCCCTTTCTTTTATATATGGGTACGATAATAGCTTTTTTCCAATTATCTGGGACTTCTCCTATTTCGATGCATTAATTTATCAACTCGCACAGTCTATGTGGTATGTAGTTACCACCAAGTTCAAGCATTTCAGCGTTAATTTTGTCTAACCCGGAAGCCTTACCGTTTTTCATGTTCTTGATTATATCCCTAACCTCAGTGACACAGACTTTCTCAATTGAGTTTTCTAACGCATTGTGTTCTACATCGCAGTTGTAGTGTCCTATAGCTTCTTCTACGAATACTCCCCTAAAATGGTATCTCAAAGTGTGTAGTATCTTGTCTGCATCATATAGCATTTCCCCTTCACTATTGCTCACGTTGGAAAATACTGTACTTTTATTTCCCTTCATTTCTTTCTAAAGCAGTTTCTTGCTTCCTTCAAAGTAGTTTTGTATTTTCTACTCTTGATCTGCTATTTATTCTCGTTAATTAATTTTTGAGTATCATTTTTTTGGTGTCTGTACTCATTTATACGTCTTTTTCTTTCATAATGGCTAAGACCTGCTATGTTTAAACTTCTCCTGTACGATTCTTTCTTTGCTTTTTTGGCAGCCGGAATTTCATTATTCCACCATGCATCAACAGAAATTTTTCCTACAACCGCGGTACCACACACTTCGATCAGACATCTAACAATGATATCCCGGAACATAGTCCATGCGCCCTCTATATCTTTCTTTCATATAGGCGCTTCCCAAGTTGCCTTATCTATGCTTTAGATTTTCTTATTTTGGAAATATATTCGCACATCCGGTTTCTGTAGCTTTTTAATTTTGACTCGCGTTTGTTTTGTCTTCTTGGTTCTCTTTTTTCTCCATCCCGACCTAAGTTAATTTTGGAGATCAGGAGGTAATGATCAGTATTGCATTAAGTCAATTATACTGTGGCTATTTTCTTTAAACCAGGAGTGCATATAGATCATTTTATGTCTAAACTAAGTATTTGTAATAAACATACCCCTTTTTTATCTTCGATATAGTTTTCTTTCCAAAATTCCCCCCAAAATGCCCAAAATTCTTCCCCCAAAACTACCTAGTACTCTTTCTGTATCCTGATTTTGGCTGTCCATCCCTCCATTCATATCTCCTAGAAGAATTATTCTTTCACTTTGATCGCAAATATTTAGTGTTTCATTTAAAGTTTCTCAGAAGACGTCTTTTACTTCTTTGGGATCACTATCAACTTGCGCGAAACATGCTATGATAAATAATCTTCTGATTCCTACTTTCATTCTGGCCCACAGCAATCTGGGAGATATGATATCATGATCTCCGAGGTGCTGTTTCGCTATTTTACTCAAAATCAGACCTACTCCTTGCCTACTATGTGTTTCACCACCTTCTCCTGACCATATTTCAAACCCGCCCTTTTTCTTTGATTCAGGCACAAATGAAATATCTAGTTTTCTCATGTGCATAGTTTCTCGTAATTCTTTTACCTTAAGATCATTCACCCCCCTAGCATTCCAAACACCGAGTCTCCATTATTATTATTATTAAACTATTGAATATACTAGTTGGAGAACCTTACAATTCTTATAAAGCTGAGGTTTTAAGATTTTTTATTTCAAACAGTTTTATTCATATTTTATGCAATCATCAAAACGGGTTTTCCGACTCACAGATAAAAAATAAAAATTCCTAAAAACTAAAGCTCTCAGACATATAATTTAGAATTTTGATGAAAGACAGACATCAAAATTTTGTTTTTAATTCTGCAACTACAAAATATGTTAACTACTTGTGAAAGCTTATACCTTCTGATCAAAAAATAAATATATAATATTACATTTTTTAATAGCAAAATTTATCGGCTGCGTACATTGAACAATTCTAGTATTGGACTTTTTTTAAAATTATAATGTACGTTAGAAATTAATTTATATATGTATGAGGGGATGACATAAATTTACGGAGTTTATAAAATTCTAAAAATTAAGAATTATCTAAAAAAGAAGGTATATAAAATTATTGTAAATAAACATTGATCATTTAAAATTATAATTGAAATATCTAGGTAGGTATACAAATTTTATTTCAGATACCTGCTAAATTTTTAAAAAGAATTTATTTAATACCTTACGAATCTTTTGAAAAAAGAACCATAAGGTATACAATTTTAATAATTAAAAATTTTCTAAAAGACCTGGTAAATTATTTAAAGATTAAATATTGAATTTATAGCAGACGAAACATTTTTTCTTATAAACTTTATAAAATTAAAATAAATCTTTCAACCTGAAACTTTTTATTTGTATAAAAGCTATAAGAATGAAGTGCACTCGATCGTAAATATAATAAATTATTACTTTTAGGAAAGTTTATTTTATATTCTGTGTTTATTTGATTATTTAAAAGATATGAAAAATTTCTACTTGCAATACTAAAATTAAATTTTAAATGAGGTGTATACATATGCACATAAATTCAAGGATAAAAGTATGTTTTCTCAATTTCTAAAGTCTGTAAATTTTTGAAAAAATAGCAAATAACTTGTACTTTACTTTATTTATGGCTTAGAATTGATCTGGAAGTACAGTTTATATGTATAGAATACAAATTATATTTGATCAAAATAAACATATTAAGCTGGAAAATCTGAAATAGTTAATCTAGCAACCTGAATTTTCACATAAAACTAAAAATAAGTTGAAACCCTTTTTTTAAAGTTTTAAATAATTTTGTACATTTTTTTTTAAATTCAATTAATTTAGTATAAAGAAAAGTGCTTTATTAGATATCTGCGCAAAACTAAAAAACTCTGTTTGGCCTCTGAAAATTATTGCCTGAAGTTTTTGAGCTAAAACTGTCTAGTTTTTAAAAATCTATCCAAATTAAGTAGCATGCATGGGTAATATTACAAAATACTAAAGTTTTTAAATTATTCATGTGAATAACAAATTTAGATACTGAATAAACTTTGTAGGTCAATTTAAATATTAAAACTGTAGTTTAAATTTTAATCGAGTTTATGAGAAATATATGCCATATTTTTGTTGTAATAGAACAAAATAAATCAATGCGTGCAGTTCTTCGTTTTTTAAAGATTGTACTTGAAAAAAGTATTTAACTAACTCTGAATACTGGGACCATATTGAATTTTGCTTAAAGTAAAAACTTTAGAACTATTGTATGAAAATATTTAAAAATTACCTAAACAAGCAAAAAAGAAATGAAGAATACTAGTTCGAGATATTAATCAAAAATTGCATCATGTCATTTTTAATAATTGGACTGGATTTACTACGGCGAGCGAAATTAAATTAATAATGAATTTCAAGAAGAAAATAAAATTTGTATAGACTCGAGCATAAATCTGGAGAAATTGAATTTTGAAAATACGGATTACGTGGTAGATAAGTTTTCGAAATCAGGAAGACGGTAGGTAGGTGTGTGAATTTCCATCAGAGAAAATAAACCCGCGTGAAAATTGCCCCTCGGGTTCGATACCGGCATCGTACGTTCGATTTGCGAAACTAGGTTTGCACATTTGATTTGCCGCATCGTCGTGTCGATCTATGATATGCGTCTCTACGCGAAAAAGGAAAATAAATAAAACCACGATCCAATTTTACGTAGCATGTCGTGATTGCGTTAACATTATGAACATTATTTTAAATATTTTAAATGCCCAAATCGAGAAGTGTTGGATCTTTGAAATACATATATATTGTTTGAAATATATTTTCAAAAGAGAATAATATTTTTAGTGGAATGAAAAGGGCTTAAACTTGTATGATTTCTAAATAAAAGCAATTAAAATTGAATAAGTTGAAATGGAATTTCGGACTACAATTTTTTGGATTGGACAATTCCTTTAAGGAGTTGAATGTATACAATTTATAATTAAAAGTGTTTAGGATTAAACAATTTTAATTAGAAATTATATAAATTCAAAACAATTCAACAAAATTTTATTTTGAATTGGAAAACCTCGAAATTGAATGACTTTGAAGCTTCTGATGGAACGATTTCAACCCAATTAAGAAGTTAATTTGTCAAAAAATTCATCTTTAATGTCAAAAAATCAGAATAATCAGTTGTTTTAAAAAAAGACGCGAGATACGGAAAAAAGGTTAAAAAGTAAAATTTTGTCTTGAAAAAATTCCCACAAAAGAAAAGAAAAGCTAGAATGTACTCATATGTAAATATATTTCAAAGTTTTAAATTTTATATCCTAAGCTGATAGCATTCTCTAAATAAAAAATATGTATTTAGATAATGCGAATAATAACATTTGTAGGTTCTAATTTTGTTGTTGTATATAAAAAGTTTTTCGATAACACGAATTGAGATTGAAAATTATGAAGGGGTCTTTTCCTAGAAATTTTTTCATATGACAATTAAGTTGCTATTTCGTCAGTTTTTGATAACTCTCTTTGTCTTTCAGAAAAACTGGCCTACTTCGTTTTTTTCAAGATAAAAAATTGGATTTTTTGCGAAAAGGCTACGGCTAAGATTTTTTCAAAATAAAAAAATAGTTGTACAACATCTCAGACACAAATTCAAGAAAAAAATTCTTAGTGTACGTACTTTTGGGATAAAGTCATTTCAACAAAATTGTATTTCAGATTAAAATTTCGAAAATCAAGGACAATATTAAAACATTGAAAATTAAATATTTTCATATTAGAATTGGAAACATGGGATGATTTAGAATCCAATTGAAATTGCAACCGTATCATTTATGAGTAAATACGTTTGCATATAAATAATTAAAAATTTAAAGCATTTGATGTTAAATAATATTTAATTTCAATTGATTCAAATGTAACAATTAAAAACAAAAAATTAAATTCAATGTTTCAAGATCAAAACCTCTGAATGTCTAATATCAAAGATTGATATTAATTATTAAAAATTATAATTTATTAAGTAGATTTTTCTAAGACCAACAAATAAATTCACCATCTTTTTTACCGTTTAAAATTAATACATTTTTAATTATAAACATTTAAAGTTTAATTATTCTGAAAAAAAATCCAAATAAAATGTAACTTTAATTTATCAATACGAAAACTGAAAAAATTCTATTATTGAACGTTGATGATTAAACGAATGCTGAATTCCTTAAAAACTAAAATAATATTGTAGTGACCAAGAATTTTGATATTTGCTATTTCTCAACACTTCACTTAAAATTATTATTCATTCTTGGAAATTTGTAATAAACTATTAATCAATTTTAATTGATTTATTATATTAAACCTTCAGCTAAAAATCCGTATATGTAATACGAATGATTCAAATGGCACATTGAAAACCTTTCCATTCAAAATTGTTTAACTAGTAACACATCAAACTGCAAATTTTGCAAATCTTAAGTTTTTACTTTTGATATGGTAAGATTTCAAAGTGATTAAAAAAGCACACAATTTTGCCATTAAAAATTGAAACCAAGCAATTTACAATATTTGAATCTAAAATTATTAAATGCAAACCTGACTAAGATTAAAACCGACGAACTCACGATAAAATTGCCATTAAATTTATTTATAGTTGAATTTTAATCTACTACATTGAAAAATTTTAAATTAAAAAATTCCAAAATTTAAGAAATTTCGTTCAAAAATATTTTCGAACTTACGCTTCTTAAGCGAAATAACATTATATTTATAGCCTACATTATTAAACTTTTATAGAATTACGTATTCAAAACTGAAATCTCACATTAAAATTATAAACATTTTAAAGATGATAAATATATTATTCATAAATATCACATTGTATAGATTGGATAGATTTTTTAAATAAAACATTTGATTTCTGTCCAAAGAATACGCTGTCATTTTATCCATTCAAAATTAAAGAAATTTGATTTGTATAATTGTTTAACATTTAACTTAAATAAGAACTTTGAGAATTATATGCTTTCTATGTGGAAACTTACAGAATTAGTGAATTCAAACTTGAAGCGTTAACAATTAAGCAATTCCAATCTTCATTTAAAAATTTAAGTATTTTGAAATTAATATTTTAAACTGAGTTGTTAAAGAATATTAATTTTCCAATTAAACATTACGATTTTTCGAATACAATAGTTTATATCTGAAGTGCAAAATTAATAACTTGAAAATCAAAGATAAATGATTTCCAAGCAAGGTGAAAAACATTACGTTGAAGAAGATTTTATAAGATTATTATTACTAATTAAAACCGCAAAATGAATTTCGTTATGCCCAAAAGGTAAGTTGTGAAATATTTAAAAAATTGATTTTGTTCATGTTTTTACATCTGCGAAAGTAAGATAGCACCCGCCAATATTGCATGTAAACTGATAGATACGTATTCGCATCCACTTCCACAGATTTCATTCGTTCGTAAAATATCAATAGGCAGAATATGGCAATGTGCTTTCGAAGTGGATATATGTATTTTTCTTTTTAGCTGTAAAGTGCACTGTGTAATTAAATACGCGTTGAAATCCAATATGGCAATGGTGCCATTCATATTTTTAGAACTCAAAATTTGAATGCACAATCGTTAGTATTAACATTTCGATTGTAATTTTTACCATTCTTTTAGAAGAGAAATGTTGAAATGGACCTAGTGGGGCTTTTGTACCAAGTTGTCCTATGTTAAAAATCACTTTTGAAAATTTCTGTTAGCACACAAAGAAGTATTAAATATATATTTTGCATTCTTCTAAAAACAATAAATTTCCGTTTCCTTCTCTTAAATCTTACAAGAAACTAACAAATAAATGTATAAAAAACGAAAAACAACTTACGTAAGTTAGTATTTAGTATATTCTTACATCATTTCTTTGAATGCATTTTATGACACAACTTCAAATAAAACTAAATAAATGTAATTGACTTACTTATTCGAAGCAAGAAATCGTCCACTTGAGAATAATAGGGCCCTATTAGTTTATCTAGACTAGAAATTCTGGTAAGGGCCCCATTGGAACACAACATCAAATAGGCAAAGATGGAGAAATGTCTGCGCGGGGTGTTTGTTTTCCATTCCAATTTTACGAGGGGAATATCAATATCTAGAGTTTGATAGGGATGATTGACGGGCAGTATAAATGAAACATTAAAATGCCAGAATGAAAGTAGATTTGGATGTTGTCAGGTCATTGAATAAATAAAGGGAAATAATATTATAAGTGTGGAAATAAAAAATCGCATAATTACCTCTGCTTTTTTTGCAGTATTTATTCTCAAACCTATTAAAATTGCACATTGTCTGATCTCTATCTTTCAACAGGAGGTTTAAAACATTTAAGGGGATATTTTAAAAGGACTTAAAGTTCGTTTTATAACTTTTTGGAAGATTTACGAATAATTCCGAATGTTCTGATGTAACTTAGACTTTTAAAACACAACAGAACATACTTTTTATTGCAAAATCTAAGTACAATTCCTTGCATCTATTATAGTAAATAAAACAAATCGCACCAGTTTTAAAAAAGATGTTATCTACAATAATTACAAAAGCAAAACCAAAAATTACAATATTTTTGTAAATGACGAATAAGTTTAAAATAATGATCACTTTGTCAAGATTTTTGACTTTATTAAAGATTCGTTAATAAATATATTTCAGATTTTTTCACAGTTGTATTTGATATCTATCTTTTTTCAAAGAAGATTAAAAACATAAAGTATATCATTTCTAGGAACTTTCTAGACTAGCAAATATTTTTCTATTATAGTTCTTCTTATGAGAGAAATAAGTCATTGTCTGGATAAAAAAAAAACATTTTGGTTTTCGTGTTGAATTTAGAGTGAGTCTATAAGGATTTAAAAGGCTGTGAAATTGTGAATGGAAATTCAAAATATATTGATAAAGGTGGCTCAATTACAATAATTTTCGAACTTGTAGATATTAATTCCAATTTCTTGTTCAGGATAGACGTAAAAGCAATGCTAAGTCACCACATCCTTCAAACGTAATTGATTATTATTGTTATACAAAAATTTCATAAATAAATACATATCTTTGTCATTTCTTTGTCTAAATATTTTGATCCGGTAATAAACGTTATCAAAACTTTGTTGTAAATAAATAATACGTATGATTTAATAATAACGGATTAAAAAGGTCAATTGTTCAAATAAATTTGTCAAACAAATATAAATTTTCGTCCATTTTCAGCCGAAGATTTATTTTTAAAAACGGAATCAATTTTAAATTACCTGGCGAAATCCTCCACTAATAATACTTTATTGAACAAAACAACTAAAAAATAGCTTATTTTATAGGAAGTATCTACATTTTTATAAAAATCCCTATTCGTACCAAAAAATCGGGCTACTTGTACTGAAATTTCTGTATACGTAGCCACTGCCTATTTTATAAATGACTTTATAAACAAATTCGCAACCTGACTATTTGCCTAGAAATGCATGCTATTTTTTACAAGATAAACTGTTAGTGACTCAGAAAGGACCTATTAGGAGAATTTATCAGGCAAGAACATTTGTGATTTACACAAATAAATTCTATAAAAAAAAAGAAGTAAAGAATGAAGTTCAAAAGGCCGCTTCATCTTGAATCCAGAATCGTGTTTCAGACAAATTTTATTTCAGTGCGAAGCACGAGATACGTGATAAACATCTGTTCGTTAAAGCCGGAGGAGCTTTAACAAAACTGAATTCACAATCACCAAATTAAAGTGGTCGATGGTCTGACCTTAAATTTAAATTTTTTTTTCCTTCCTTGATACATTATTTTAAAAAAATATTATTTAAGTTTGTAAATAATTTTTAAAACAAATTCACTACATGATGCCTTTTCAACAAATGAATTAAGCTTTTTTCTACACAATTGATTGCTATTGATTCAGGAATGACCGATTTTATCAGAAGACTTTGTCAGGTGACATAATTGGTTATTTAACAAGAAATTGATTAAAGAATAGATGTTTTTAAATTATTTTTATACAATTTAATTTTATTGTCTATGGTGGTTTTTTAGTTACAGTGCTCGTGATTGTGGATATAGCGATCTTTCAGTGATTACTCTTTTTTTTTGCATTTTCGTATAAACTAGATTCAAATAAATAACAAATTTTATCGTCTGACAACGTGTCCTATTAATTAAGGTTGTGAACTTGGTACAAAATTTTGTATATAACAAACAAATATCGTTTGTTAATAAAGAATCACAAGGGGAGGATTTTGCTAAGTAATGTAAAATTAATTCGGTTGAAATGACAAGAAACAATTCCAAAAATTTTAGTTTTTACTCTTACAAAATTGATTCAATCAATAATTATTATAAAATTCAGTTGCAAATATCTAGTAAAATACACCTGATGGAAATAAATGAACGGCAGATTAGTGTTCCTTGTTAAAAAATACTTTGGAAATGGTATGTCACATTCGTAGTTTTCGTATATCAGTGTAATAATCCTAATTTTTAATAATATTATTAAATACTAAGTTAAATCTGATTTTGCTTAAAAAACACAATATTATTAGATTATAATCATTCGGTGTTCTTCATTGAAGCTTAACTTGATTGCGGGAGTGTCATGAGTGTAATCTGATTTAGTTTAAAAAACCATAGTTGCATTCATAATTTTTTTTGGTTAAAATTTATAACAAAATAATGAAAGTATAAGCGTAAAAATACGTACCGAAATAGAGATATTCTTATAAAAGAAAAAAGAATATTTCAATAAGTAACAAAAACTTGAGCACTTTGCTAAAGTATCATCCTTCATCTCTCATTATTCTTTCTCCCTACATTTGTCGAATTCCATAAAGGACATAGTGCAGCTTGCCCTGCTTCGAATTCAACCTATGTGCGTTCTTTTTCATATATATGTTACAACCACTTGTGATTCGTATGAAAAATTAATGTTATCGGACTTGGAAATTCATCTCTGCCATTTGGAGTAAGAAGTGGTAGATATACCGGGTACCTGACAGAGCAAAACGTGGAAGAAGCTTTGACGCTCTTGGGGGTGCAAGTGGTGGAAGGGGGAGACGAAAAACGGAAGTGAAAGGATACGTGAGAAGAGGATTGGAAAGGGGTGGAAGAGGAATCAGAGGGGTGGCGGAAGAAAGCTAAGGAGGATGGGAGGGGGTAAAAGGACTAAGTCGCAAGAGAGGCAGGAAACATCCGTCTAAGCGCAACTCCGCCCAATTCTCCTTTTCGCTCCGTGCTCGGCAATCCCTTCACCGTCGGCCCTTAGCCACTAATGGTTTACAAACAAACGGTGACGTATGAATCTATGCGCGAATCAGTCTTGACAAACCACTTACATACACAAAGAAATAGAGATTATTAATTTACGGAGGGACCACACTTATTATTGTCCCTCGAGATGCGTCTGTTCCGAGCAGAACAAATGCTCAGTAAATACGAGAAACGAGGGTTCTGGAGGACTTGAATCGTCAGTAATGATGCTGTCGATTGTGCCAACTGCAATTCCAATCAGAGGGCAGGCTGCCTTCAATTTTCATGGGAAATTTGATTTATATTAGATTGGGTGGAGGGAAAAGCAAATTTCGGAAATTTTGAAATTGTCTGGAGATGACTATCATTTTAAAGTAAATCCGGAGATATCGAAGCGTTGTATATCATTTCGATGATCAGCTTCAGATCAAAATGATCTACTTTTGCGAGACAGAAATACATTTTTATACAACTTCATTCATGTTTGTCGACTCGTGGTTGTAATACTTTTTATTGAAAGTCTTAGGTTATGACTATGACATGGCTAATATAATTAATTTTTAACTAGGAGAAAATCAATTTTTAACCAAATAGTTGTTTTTACAAGCAAATAAGATAAATTGGCAAGCAAAAATAGGCAAGTTAATTTTTCATTAAAAAATAACCAAGAAATATTGTTCAGTCAAGAGAGAAAAAAAATTCAAATAAACTGTTTATTTTTTAGAACAAAAAGTCGAATTTTCAAGATAAAATTAGAACATTTAACCCGCCAATAGGAATTTGTTGCCAAATAGTTATATTTTCAACCGAAAAATAACAATATTCAATTAAGCAGATTAATTTTCAACAAAAAATGACTCTAGCTATAGGATTAAATTTTAAATAAAATAAAATTTGCAAACAAATAATAAAATACTTAACAAGAAAAGATGAATCAAAACCCAAAATACGTATAACAGACTTTTCAACTAAAAAGAATTGAATTTCAGCCAAGAACAGTTGGAGGTTCTACCAAAGATATGCATTTTTATTAAATTAATGAAGCTTGAACTGGACTATATTTTCAGTTAAAAAAATTAATTTTTCACGACAAAAAAATTTTTAACGAAATAGTTCAATTTTCTGCTAAAGAGAAGAATTTTTAGCTTAAGTTTTGAATTCTTAAGAAAAATATCATTTTTAGCAAAGCAGTAAAACTTACAACACACTTGTGAAGTTTTTAACCAAAAATATGATTTATGAACGAAAAATGTAATAGTTGCTATTTAACCTAGAATACTTTCAATTATAAATAAAAAACATTTAAAATAAATCTAAAAAGTCGAATTTTCCAGAAAATGGTGGACTTTTTAACCAAAATACCAGAAGAGAAGAATTTCTAAACCAGAAAGATGAATTTTCAATCAAAAAGTTGAATTTTGACCAATAAAGATTTTTCAGTCAAGACAGAAAAAAAATATCTACCTAATTGTGGAATTTTTGTGCCCAGTTGCAAACAAAATATTTGAATTTCAGAAAAAACTACTTTTTAAAAATGAAAAATTGAAAGGCGTATTCTATGGGTCAGGGGATGGCATGTTTGTTAAAGAGCTATACTGGAAAGTAGATATGGTTGAGTAAGATTACGTCTTCATGATCTTTTCTAGTAACCTTTAGTTTCATTATGTGAAAAGTGAAAGTACAACTATATCCAGTTTCCAGTACCCTTTATTTTCGTTGTGTCAAAACTAAAAATACAACCAATTGTAATAAAGAGAAATTACGAAGAATTAAAAAACAATCATTGAAAGGTATTTTCTACAAGGTTTTGCATTATTAAAACAGTGATTGAAGTGATAAAAATAATGTAGAGAATATAACAATATGAATTTTATCGCTTCTTTTTGGGTTGACACGAGTTTTGGCAAAAATTTAATTAAAATTACAGGTCAGCAAAGAAGTAAGGTTCAGAAGAAACTTGACGAAGCAATTTAAAAAGGAATAGAAAAAATTAGTCAAATCTTTAAATTAATTATGGAATTTTGAAATTCGTGTGCATAATAATGAATTGTAATATTTATAGCATAGTGTATACAAATTATCATATACCGAAAGAACTAAACTATATTTTGCAGGTATTATCCTATATTACGCACTGAAAGGAATGAAATTAAAAAACAAATTGAATACTCTAGGCCTAGGCATCAAAAGGTAACTGTAAAGTAGGAAACAACATTTGTGTGCATTAATTGTATAATGGTGAAATATAATAAAAATATTAGTATTACAATTTTGCAATTAAAAATATTTGAGAAAAACAAAATAAAATCCATCACCTTATTCAAAAGTGCTAATTTTCTAAAAATCATATTTTCGAAAAGATGATTGATAATCACTATAAAATGTGTTCAATTGTAATTTTGTATATTAGGATTAGAAACATAATGCTATCGAAGGCGATGCTTAATTTTATTTGAATTCAATATTTTCAATTGCAGAAATATATTTTGAAATTTTCGTAAAATTATCAATTTTATAATTAAATTCCATTATTATACTAATAATGTATCTTATATACAATGTGAAATATAATACACCAATAATCCACAACAATGTTGCTTTTTTACATTAGAGTAGTTATTTGTGCCTAACGCATTCAACATTTTTTTAAATAATGTTTTTCAATTTAAATCAAAGTTCATTGAATCGTATTGACTGTAAATCTATAAAACTCAGATTAATTAGAAAAACATGTAAAACGTTTTCAGCTTTTAAAAAAAACTCTAGGTGCCAATAAATGTGAAGGTTGTAGATCGCAGTGGAGCAAACCGAATATGGTCAGGCAAACGGGTAGAAAGTACAACCTATGTTCATTTTATATCAGTGTTTTTTTCACTGTGTGCACAACCGCATTAAATTCTCTTTATATTCAGAGAAATTCCGTTTTTTGTTCTACAGCTACGTTATTGTAACTGACTCAGTGAACACTGCAAAATATTTGTGGATTTAATAAATTTCAGAATTACGATAAAAATTAAATACAAGGCAATTACTTGTCGTTTTCATTACATTATGCATTTCGTAATAAATACGATTATTCGATTAATCCTAATTCAATTTTGATAACTAATTAAATTTATTTTCTGTTTCAGGTGGGTTATACTTTTATTAATTTTAACCTACTTTTTCCGTGAGTATAAGCGAATATTCTTACTACATAATATAACATTATAACCTTCTAGATTTTGAAATCAGGCTGTGTTCGAGTAAACTCCTTGAGTATTGTGGATTATTCTACAATATTTTCGAAAAAGTTTACTAATATTTCGTAATTTCTATCTCAATATAAAATTCTCTATTAAGTTGTGGAATATTCTTGAATATTATTTAATGTTTTGTAGGGATATTAAACCTCATAGAGATCTCTAGAATATCCTGGAATTTTTTATAACAATGTAGAATGTTAGTGAAAAAATTTTCTTATCATTTTCAAAAAATTTTAACTCAAAAAAACAGTTATGTTATATTAAATTTAATTTCTATTAGTACCTGTTACCATTAACTGTACATACAACAAATTATTCTAACTCTGGTACCCATTGGGAAATTTTTAGAAATACTCTAAAATAAACATATTTGTCAGGCAGTCATCACTTGCCAGCCATCACGCCACCTTACAATCATTTTGTATGTTAGTCGGTTATTAAAGTTTTTTTATTTTTAATAATACGTAGAAACTTTTTAACACTAGTCATATACAATCTTTAAAAATGTTGTATTTTTGGCACACCTTAATAAATATGCCATGTAAAATAAAAGATTATGATAAAAGTAAAACAAAGATATCGTTTTTTGTGGGAATTTCAAAATTTGGCAATTTACTATTCATTACAATTTAAAATTTCGACAGTTTACTATGTTTTGAAATGTTAAAATGCAGCAATTTACTATATTCACAGTGCCTTTCCAAATTATTGGAACAAAGCTAAAAAATTACAATTTTCACATTATTTATGTTATTTATTATAATCACTTTGAACGTTCTTATGTTCTTGTGTTAAGTCACAGTTCTCGTTCTATCGGGAAAAGTCTTAAGATATAAATTCCATCTAGAGCGTTTGGAACTGCATGGAACAAAAGTCAGTAAACACGATCCTGCGACCAAGTAAGAGCCAACTCCGATCCTCAATCACATTCAGGAATATTGCTCATAGATGAATATAATAAAATTAAAAACTATATGAACACTGGTTAAACATTTTTCAAAACTTCTCTTTATCGTTCGACACTGTTTCCAAATGTGATTAAGTATCCGAATTAGCTCCTACTTGGTCGTGGGATCGTGCTTACTGACTTTTGTTTCATGAAGTTCCAAACGTTCTAAATGGGATTCATATCTTGAAATATTCAAGGTCAGTCGAGAACTGTGACTTTTTTCGATCTAAAAACGTGCTAATTCGTCTGGTGAATCTTGCAAATCTAGCGACCTAGAAGTTTAAAAACACAATAACGCTCAAAGTACTTACAATAAATGACAAAAATAAAAGGAAAATTGTAATTTTTTAACTTTGCTCTAATAATATGGCAAGGCACTGTAGGACACTCAGAAAATAAATATTTTTAGTGGCTTTTTTTATCATTTGGGAATTTGAATTTTTCGTAACATTACTGTTTCATGCAACATGATTTAGCATTATATCATCCCATTTGGTCAATTAACAGGAAAAAATAACTTTAATGGTTTGAATTGTACAAATAAAGTTGTACTTGCCTAAGTTTCTGTACCAATGTTGTTTTGGTGGGATTAAAAAAAGTATAAACTACTTTGTTATAGTTTTTCCGATTGAAAAGAGGCAAATTTTATATAGCGCTCTTCATTTAATATCATCATGGACTCTATTTCAGATGTTAATTTCGAAATAAATTTTTCTTCTAAGAATATAGAGTTTTTTAAAGTTTGTAATTTATATTACCTGCATTAATATGATATTAGTTTTATTAAAATTTTTTGTTAGAGTTCACTCATTATCATCATAAATATTCGGCGATACTCAACAACTGATACACCATAGGTAATAATTGTTGCCTTTATGAAAAATTAAAAAAACTAATTGTATTGAAATTAATTAATTTTTTACTTTCTTCTTGTAATCTTAAAGTAAATAAACAACAGCTATATCAATTCCACATTCTTCTTAAAGAAATCGTGCGACACAAATAAATATAAGAAAGACGTAAACTGCTCGCTTTACTTCAAAAATAACTTCCCTCGAAACCTTATTATAGTCTAAAAGCACATTGAATTATTATCAGATAGTAACGGGCATGTTTTAGTACCCTGATCTTCCTAAAGTTTTAGAAATGAGATAACGTCAAACATATTTATTTCTGAAGCTATCTAACACGAAGTAACTTGATTATCTATCGAAAAATCGCCTTGCATGCCTCACACGTTTTACGATGAATAATTAATTTTCTCTACATTTTTCTTTATAATATTTCCTTGTGGTTCTAAACACATTTACTTTTTGTGGAAAGTATTAATATAATTAGAATTTAGGTTTTATCAAGCGTAAAACTGTTGTAAACAGTACTTAATCGCTTTTCTAAAATTAGAATATGCAAACAATTCTATAAGTAGTTTTTGCGAGAAAATTCGAGGAGTAGTGAAAATGCTCGTGGTGATACTCTGAATAGTGGTGCAGGTACACGCACGATAACCGTATCCAGGGTACAAGAGTATGGTCGTAGAGAGGGTAGCGAATTGCCAGTTGCGCCCTCAGGAGCTCTCTCGGTGGTAAGACCGGGGTTGAGAAACGGCTCACTTCCGCTACTGCCGGAAATGGCACGCCATTCCATTCTTAAGAGAGTACAGAGACTATCGCGGCACTCAAACTCACAACTAGTCTAAAATAAGGCTTCCTCATTACTCTATTAAAAAGTAATGGCACAGTCTGTAGATACCGGAACTTATCAAAGTTAGTTTTCATCGTTTTTTTTTTATGTGAACAATTTAATGCACATCAACAACTTAGTACAAAAAATGTTCTAAAAACTGAATTAAATATTTTCGGGTACATCATTTTTAACGTATTTTTTAAATTCAGTATTTATTAGTATACTATTAGTATACATGTTTCATGGGAGCTAAGAATAAAAATTAGTGAAAAATAAGGAGGAAATATTAAACTAATCGTGAAAAAAATCTGTATATTATTTTGCAATATCTGAATAAGCCAGACCAAGGTGCAGAGATAAATATAATATACATTTAATATAATAGGGTTCCACATAGTGTAAAGAGTTTACAGTTTAGAAAAACGAGTGGGAATCACGAGATACGCGATGAGAATTTTAAAAGGCATGAGCACAAATGTAGGTGAAATACAAAGACCGAGCGCGAAGCGCGAGATAAATATATTACCAAGCGCGAAACGCGAGAAGCAACACTCGTGCGCCCTAGGTGCGTTTAAAGTTGCGACGACAGCGAGCTGCACTCGAAACGCGCGACGAAAATGTGCCCACGATGCGGGGAATTTTTGTACGTATTTCGGTGCATTGAATTCAAATCAGTCGCCTGTTTCCGGCCATCAGGTCAAATTTTTGAAATTTTGTATGTTGCTGGCATTGCAATTCCAGTATCTAATCACGCTGTTCGTTGAAATTGTCTACGCAACAATCAAAAAGAGAACTTTCTACGGACCACATATCAGATAATTGACAAACGACGACAACTCTACCAAACGTTTATCGGCCATAGAAGCAATTGGATGGGCATCATTCAAGAAATATGTTTAAAACTTCTTCGATAAAAGAAAAAGTGAAGATTACAGGCGAATTGTCGCGGATCAGCTGAGAAATTACCGTAAAATGGGCATTCGAATGTCGTTAGAAATCCATTTTCTATATTCTTATCGAGATTTCTTCCTTGGTAACTTGGGTGTTACAAGAGACGAACATGGAGAGCTGCTACCAAGATTTACAGAAATTTGAGAAAAACTATAAAGGTTTTTGGGATGAGGGAATGCTCAGCGATTATTTTTGGTTTCTAATACGTAAAAAGCGCCACAATCAATACAAATGTATTCTGCACTTTAATTTTTATTCTTGGCATTTATTCAAATAAAATGACACCTTATGTTCTAAAATTGATAAAAAAAATTGATGAAAACACCTTTTCACTGCTCTGGTTTGAACCCGCGCATAAACCACTGAATAGAATTATTGATATTTTAAATAGATAAAAACCATCTTTATCTTAACTGCTTCAAAAGAATATTATCACTTTGGTATTGTGCTTATCTAAGAATTACAAGGAATAAGTGATTGATAAATTCAAGTCTACCCATTCATATTGATAAGACAATATCTTCATTTTTTGAAAAAATGAAAACTCATCCTAATTTCATTGTATTTTGAAAGCTCGAAATCATTCAACGGTTTCAATGTTTTTGATTTGGCGTTTTCCATACGTGAACCAAAATCTTAAAATATAAGGCTATTTTACAAAAACGGCTCACAGAAATTTAATATATTTGGTAAAATGTTGAATCCTGCACCAAAAACTCTGTTTACTTGGGAAAAAATATGTTAACCAATCGGAATGATTTTGACTTGTTTTAAGATTAAGGATTTTCGAGAAAACATTCAATTTTGCATTAAAAAAAGTGGGAGTAGAGCAATATCAGGCGATATTTAAAAAATTTTTATCTCGACTTCACATCACTGTCAGTTAAAAATCACAAAAAAAATTAAGAGGAAGAAAGGTAGGATTTGTAAGAAAAGAGACTTTAAATATTTTCAAAAAAACCGTCACCATGTTATTAATTTTCTGGCGGATTTTGAAAGAGGGGAATTGACTTAATCAGAGTAATAAAGATAACTTAATTAAATGGCTACGGACCTTCATTTTAATGCATTTAAGGTTGCAAAAAATAAAATCACTACAATCGTTGTTGATCCTCTTCAACGAAATCTCAATGACTCTTAAAAATAAACTCGATAAAAACTTAAAAACTATCAATTAAGGAAAAGTTCAAAACTTCTTTGAAAGACCTGAATGTAGTAGGAAATTCCATGATTAGGGTAAATGGCTTATGCGTTCAAGTTTTTTTAAAAATATTCATGATGGTCCTTAGAGAATACTACTCATTCAAACCATATTGGGGCGTCGGAGACTCAGATGTAAAAACATATTCAGATTTTCCAATGAAAACGAGAAGTCTACTCTGTGAAGGTTTTAGCACTGGTGAGAAAGAAAAGTTCAGAAGTGTTCGCAGACACTGTCCTTATTTCTTCGTAATACTTAGAAATTTAAGAGATGGTCAGAATAAAGTGGTAAAAGTGTATGATAATGAGCAGAATAATGTTGTCAGTACAAGTCATAAAGAAATTCTAGAAACTGGCAGTGATTTTATGGCTTTAAAAATGAAGGGATATTTAAAAAGAGACTATGATATGTTTGCTTCGTAGAAAAAGAAACATAGCAAGCCTTTTTAATGAAAACGATGACATGTAGAATGCACATAGGAAAAAAATGTATAAATATGTATATAGTTATTTTCAGTAATGAATAATGGTACTAGTCGTAAGTGCTCAATCTGTTTTTTTGTTTGAGATACATATGTGTCATTTTTAATATTTCGAGAACAAAATCAGTTGTGATTTGCGTATTATCATTTTTGGAAGCCTAAAATATCTACAAATGATGAACCGTATATAGATGTCGTTGATATTTTCATCGTCCCTATGATTGATTGAAGGGCATTGTGTTTAAATGTGCGGAGAAAATGTTTTCAGTTAATATTGCGAAATCCGTGAGTGCATTTGTATGATGCGATCATTTTTTATAGTATATTTGTAGAGTGTCAGGACGCAGGAGTGGAGTAGATGACAGCTTTTCCAACGAGACGATTCAGGAGAACGTGACAATGTCTGAACACCTCGTGGAGTATGATATACAGCCCTGTAATGTTTGCATTCTTGACATGGCGGTATGAGCATATTCTGGGTTTACGCGGCAGAGAAGAGACTGAGAAAGGCATGACTCGTCAAGTACTTCCTTCTATGTACCTCGTCCCTCTTGTTATTTCCCTACTTGCCTTTTTTCACTCCTTTCAAAACTTCCCTTGGGCTGCATGACAATCGTACAAAATATAGCACTCGTTCTTTTCAAGTGCCCATGGCGATTAGCCACTGAGATTAAAGAACAAAAACCTTCATTCTTTTTCCTGTTCTTCCTTTATTTAATTAGTAAATAAACGTGGCCTGTTTGTCTCAAAATCGATAAACGGCTTGGTGCATTTCAGATCGCGCAGGACTTGGTAAAAAACAGAAATTAGGTCTATGTTGTTCCATAAGGAAAATAATGGTGTCGAAATATTTTAAAAAATCTGCTGGACCTCGCCAGGCATATTATCAGTGCATAGTTTTTTGGAAAAGCTAGAATTCCTCTTTTAAATATTTTTCTTCTTTTTATATTTTCGGTCCTGACTGTGTAATGTAATCGTCCAAATTTTCGATCTCTAATTTTGAACGGATCTTTACGTTTCGGCACTCATAGAATATAAAAAGCATACAATTTTGTCGGTGTCTGTTTTCCTGTATTTCTACCTGGATGTATGGTTACCTGAATGTTGTAGCCACGCTAACTTTTGAAGGATTTGTCCAATTGAGTTAGCCTTTTATATACTTTTTAAGGTTCCCAAAATGAAGGTTAACTTCGTTAGGCAGATACTTTCAAACAAAATTAAAAAATTTAGAGCATTTTCAAACTTTGAAAAAAAATCGTTTTCAGCCCTACCAAGAAAAGGCTAAAGGAAAATTCATTGGTCTTTAAAAATGCCTTCTTTGTTCCGGCTGTGCGTAACTAAATTTTGTCATGAATAGTAGGTTTTGTAGGTCCTTTTGTAGATCCCACCTATTTAAATGAAATCTAAAAGTAGTTTTGGAAAGTGACGAATAATCAATGAAACCCCCATCAAGAAAATGACAAAAGCGTAAAGTACATTTTTGAAATGAATTGCTTTCGGAATGTGAGGGTCTGGAAACAATTTGATGAAAGTCTCAATATTCGTTCATTCTGAATAACGTAACATGTGTTCCCAGAAAGGTGCTAAACAAGGTTCTCTCTTTTACTTGACGAAGTTCACTTGTTTAAAATTTTATCGCTGCGCTACAGATTGTCAAGCCTGAGTAATGAAGACAGAAGATCGCAATAAAAGCGAGAGAAAAATGGGCTACAAACCTGTGAACTTGTTTCCTAGCAGACTCCAGCGAGTACCTACAGATATTGTGAGCTAGGAAAATCTCTCAGAAAGTAATAATTGTGTGTTTCGATAAGGTCGACTCCACTCCACTCTGACATTTTCATCCGCGCTGCGAACGAAATGAAATGAAATATTTTTATCCCCGACGCATGTAAAATGTATTTTACGAAACTCTCGTTGCCTATGATGCATGGGGCTCAACTGGCGAAGCCAGAAACGATAATGTTACCTGTTATTATATATGAAAAATAAAAAAGTAATTCATTACTTTGGATATTGTTTCTGAAATTTTATTACCAGAACAGATTTTAAAAGCATTACATTTTTTGTTTGTGCTTTTTTCAGATAATAAATAAAACGATTTTATTAGGGGTAACCATTCGAAAGATAGAGATTTTATCATTGCTATTCAAATACGAAATTGCTGAATTTTGAAATTTTATATATTGAAGCATTTTAATTTGTGCAATTTTAAGTTGGCAGGGTAAAAAGAGGTATTTTTGACAAACGGCACCTATCATATTAAAGGGCATTCATTAGAATTATCAATATTTAAAACAGAGTATGTAAGTTATTTTATTACCCCTTCAAGTTGTATTTAAGTCTTCGATCAGTAAGAAAATCGGAAATATATTTTCATAAATAACTGTTTTCGTTGCCAACTACATATAATTAAGTTCTTTACTGTCAAAAGCAATTTAATTAATTAAATTAAATCACATTAACGTAATTAATTAAAGTAAAAATTTTATCGTGACTCTTTACTCTTCTTAACTTAAAAGCAATAAACGTGTCCTTTACTAAGCGTTGAATATCGTTCACTGGAAATATGGTCTTGTTCTTTGAATTTGCATAAAATATTTTGCAATAAATCAAACAAAAATAAAACAAAGAATAATTATATTAATAGGAGCTGTTCAAAAGCTATAAAAAATTGGCAAAAATACTATAAAAGTTCTTTTTAATTTCTATTTAAAATTTGTATAAGTGCTCATAACATTTATGTTACAAAAAGGTCCAACTTTTAAACTTTGGTTAGAAAGTTTTATAAAGGCTTATTTCCACAGAATACTTTTTTAGGGCATAAATATTACAAGTACTTGAAAAAATGCCGAAAAAGATGAAACGGAACTTCTCTAACACGTTAGTCATATTCTAACCAACTTTTAACATAAAATATGACAAACGAATGTTTTAAGTTAAATTTGTATCGTATTTTTCTTAAATACACACTAAGAACATGTTGCTTTAGGTCTTTCAGTGAATAATTAGTCAAAAAGATTTGTTAAAAAATAAATTATTGTTGAATTATTGTAAAAAATTAAGTTTTAAACCTGTCCTTACCTCTGCCACTTAATCTATCCAGTGCATTTACATAAAAAATCAGTGAGAAGTCTCTATTAGAATATTCTCGATACGTATCTTAAGAATTTCTGATATCTTGATTAGCTTTGAAGTTTGGCTAGGTATAGCCTATATTAATTTTGATCTTAAATACCAAAAATCGAAAAAGCTATTCAAGATAGTAACAGAGAGTCACTCTAAAACTAGTTTTTTTTTTTAATAATTGGTTAATTAGCTGCTAAGTTCCATTGAAATAGGCTGAGAGTTTAGCAGACAATCCATAAAAGGTCTAAAATACATTATTATTCCAGTTAAGAGTTCTTAGTAGCCTTTTTATGAACTTGGCGGCGATTTGCTATCGAGAATCTTTATTATGGTAAATTTTAATTTAACGAAATTAAAATTAAGGACAGATAGTGATGCAGAAATATAACAGTTATGTTAAATTATTATTCAGAAAAATAAAAATAAAGTAAATTGAACATTTAGATGAACAAAAACTATAGCAAATATTTTGTTAGCCACAGAAATTTCGAGGAAACAAAAATTGAGAAAAATAAAATTTATAGAATTTTCATGTACCTCGCTGGGAGAAGAAAATGAGTATGCTGATAAGGGAGTAGTTGGAGAAAGGATGAACTTGGGCTAATTAGTTTGTAAATGTGAAAAAGTTTGAAGTTTCATCAACGAAGTAAAGTTAACCTGACCGAGATAACGCTGCTTAATGGTTGGTGGAATCTTTTCATCGACAGCAAAAGGAAGGAAGGCAGCAACGGATTCGCAGAGGAAGAAGAAATCTTAGCGGAAAAAGGCTTCGGAAGATGAAAGCCGTTGGAAGCTCTAGCTAGGTTGCTCTACGTTGCGAACTCGATGAGCGTGAAAGAAATATAACTAATTCCAAGAAAAACTTAATCGTCCGTAGTCGAGAATTATTTTTCCCCTTGGTTTTGGCACCCCTCACTCTTCAGAGTACTTCGCAACCCTAACGACCAAAACTCATCAAGCTTAACTATCCGAGTCGAGATCCTCCTTCTTTTTTGCCTTATGTCGAATAAATTTCTTAGATTATTGTCATAACAATGAAATTAGTAATGCATGATGAAATATGCTTCAATATTTATTAACATTTAAGCTCGAATTTTAGTACTTTACTTATCATCTGATGAGCAGTATTTCATGAAGAATTAGTCAAAGTATGTAGGTGTTACGTGCCTGCAGAAAGGATTTCGTAGCCTATTGAAATGTTAACTAAGTCGTAGGGCTTAATACAAATTAATGTGTCTCGTTAATAGTCAACTCTTCACCGAATTGTATTAAACCTTCTGGACATCAGCATTGTCAATTTTTTCAAAACTAGACACAGCAGATTTAGAAAACATAGAAAATAGATCATTTTTAGCAGCCCAATCAACATGCAGCCTACAATGTTTAAACGATTAGTATAAAAATTTCAGGATAAATTAAATAGCCTAACTCTAGCAGAATTTTTCAGAAAATTTGGATTAACTGATTATTCGTTGACAAGTATAAATAATGGTTTGTTACAACTAATAAAATTGTTGAAACCGCTATTTTAGTTATTTAATATGAACGTAAAGCTCAGATTTTCTTTTGGTAACATATACCCAAGTACAAGTTAGAACCAAAAAATTTATAAATTTATGAAAAAAGCATTTCCTTAATGATTTGTGCTTGTAGGAATTTTTTGTATCAAGTTGAAGAATCTAAAAGGTATACGTGGAAATAAATTTTTGTGTTCTAAAGTCACTTAATTATGCTCAAAAGTATGGAATTAAAGTTTTGTTTCCACTCATTAATAGTCATATTTGAGGACAGAACTCTAAAAAATTAAATTAAAAAATCTAAAATGAAAAATAAATTTTTATTCCCGTGTAGGTGTCCACATAAGGAAAATAATGTTATAATGTTATTTGTTCAGAAGATTATGTATAGTTAGCAAAAAAGATTCATCGTATTATTTTCGCGGTACTGAATTAGGTGATAGTTTTCAAATGATTCCTGATGAAATAAGAATAATATTTAAATATTAAAATATACTCGGACCTCCTCCAAGCCATTAAAAAGTTTTATAAAATCAATTGCCGCATATAAAACTTATACCTCGGTTAAAAGTTGGAAATTCAAAGAAAAAATTAATTAATTTATACACAGAAGACGCTTGAGAAAATCCAATGTGAGTGCTTATATGAGGTTCATAATGCAAAACTAGTCGTAGGTCTCACCACCAAGCCGAGTACTAGACCCTCTGTCAATGAGATACGAAATTCAATAAAATAAATTCTGAAAATAAGTATACAGTGCCAAACTTCGATTTTTTAGAATTTCAGTCGACCTCCAGCCGACAGTTCTTAACAGATTCGTCAAAAAAATCAGTTTTTTTGCTCAAAATTATATTTTTTAGCATTTGAGTGAACTTACTGCCTACAATTTTAAGTTTATTCGTCTTAAAATTTTAGGATACTAAATGAAGTTCTGTAGCAATTTTTTAGGAAATTTCTATTTACTAATTAATTCTACAGGCACTTTACGTTTTACACAAAAAATTAGACTTTTAGTAAGTTAATCAGACCTGGACCCTTCACTATTCTACTGATTCAATATACTTCTGCCAGAGGAATGTCAAAGGTATTTCTTAGAATTAGTTGGCAAACTTTGATTTCACAAACTATGTTGATTGTACTGATAACTTTTGACTTTGCGGAATTTTTATCATCGTAGATGTTTATGGTGACATGTAAATTTTGCTCACTTGCAAAGTATTCTGCATAATTTTCATCTGCAATTTTTTCATAAACCACGCAATCCAAATTACAAAGTAAGAAAATCACAAAAGTCTCTTTTTATTATTTGAAATAATAAATTTTAGATTTCTAGGGAATAAAGATGCAGGGTGGAAAATTTCTCAAAAGCAATTCTATAGCAGAAGCTTTCCTCTGAGTCCAAACAGACGATAAGATATAAATAAAGTGCACACAGCACAAATGATCTTCCTTGAATTTGACCTAATTAAGGAACATGGAACACTGACGTGAAGTTGATCGTAGGAAACTGTCTAAGTTTCATGCACAAGAATCGCGATTCTATCGCGAAAGGAGACTACTTTCTCGAACTTTAGACACGAAATCTCAAGTTTATTTCCTTCGGATCAGTCATAGAATCATACCAAGTTTTCAGAAATGAAAATAAGCCAGAAATTTCGAGACTTCTCGAGCCCTCGTTGCGCTTGTTAGACGAACTACATCTTGATTTGAACAATTCTCGAGTCTTGTTAGATATTCCTAATTTAATATTCAGCGAGAATTTAATTGTTAAGAGAAAAGAAAAACAAAATCACGAAGTATAATACAATTACAAGGTGTGCAGAGCAATCAGAGAATTTCAAACTCATGTTTGAAAGAGATGAACTTAATTTTTCGGGTGCAACTTTCAAATTATAAATTCAGATTTTTTTAACAAAAGAACTCAAGATTTCTATTTTATACGTCTAAAGATGAGAGATATTTTGCAATTTTTAATTTTTTAATTTTGAAATTCTCGCACCATCAATTTGAAAACTGTTTACGATATTTTGAAGAATTTCGTGCATTAAAGCTTCTTGCAGAACATTTTTCACATCTTGACTTGCCTTTATTTTGAATAGCATCCGTTTTCGAGTGAAAATATCCAATTTAAAATATCAAAAATTGAAGAATGGAAGAATGCAAATTATAAATAAAAATTGTATTCAACGATAAATATTTAAAAAAGTAAAGAAGTATGTTTACCTGTAAGATCTTTAAGTAATAAATTTTATAAGTAGACAATCCTTTTCATTTATAGTTTTCGAATGTAAAATATCTCTCAAATCGTAAAAATTTTCTTTTGATAATTTTGTGGTATATTTATTTTATGAAACTTTCAATATATCTTACATTAGTGTATCTTACATAAGACGCTAGAATTTTCTTCGCATTTTAGTTACCAATAAAATTGATGTTTTAGAAACATCTTTCAATGTTTTCTTAATTTTGTGGTTTCGATTTCAATTTATAAGCATTTTGTTTGGAAATTTTCTAGGGATATATTATCACTAACGTTCTGGATATTATGGTTTATTTGTCTTACATCTCGGAGAAGTATGGACATATCACAAGGAAATATATCGGAAATTGGATTAACACCAATCGAAGATTGGTGATTCTTAAGGAGCAACGTACGTTCTTAATAAAATGGAGAAATAACGCCTTAGTTTCGGTACACATATAAAATTGTATGGACAAGTTTAATTTGTATAATTTGAATCATAATTTAATTTTAAAGTTTTATAAAACTAAAGTAAATTTCCAAACAAAATACTTAATAATTGAAATCGAAAACACAGTATAAGAGATTAGTATTAACAGAGGTATTTTCCTTATTTCTCTATTCTTTAAACGAATTTGTTTGTAGTTAATTGTTAGAAACGATCGCTATTTATACATTATTTATTTAGATTCTCTGAGGAAAGCACGCAGTGTTTGACGAAACGTCGAATTTTACCAAACGAACGTTTTTATTCTTCTAATTGAATGAAGACCTTAAGACCTACAAAAATTCTAACTCATAATTACTTTGACTGTCGAAGAAAGGACTGATTCGATTCTCACCAAATCTACTTATTAAATTGTTTTCCTCGGGAAGAAAAGTGTATTTAAACTAGTTCTTTACCTTTATAGTAACCACAATTAATTAAATTCATAATTTATTTCGACTGTAGGAGCTCAATATGCTTTTTATTTAAAGCCAACTCTATAGTTGTTTAGATAATAGAGTATTATAATAAAAAAATCTAAATTCTGAAGTTTTCATGATTTGAATTAAAAAGATTGTTCGATTTTGAATAGTTAAAGCATGCAAAACTGTACTTCATAAAGGCTGTTTGTTGGTTAAAACAGATGAATTAAGGGCAACCCAAGAGTGTATAAATATATAATAGATAATATATGAGGCGTAGCCGGAGATTTTATAACGGAAATTTTATGTCCCCGTTTAGACTCTTTAAAAAATTGTCACTTTTAAGAAAAACAAACTTCGAATTGCATTCAAATTTGCCTAGTTAGCACCTCATATATCATTTAAAATTATCTAGTGTGGAAAGTTAGAGTGGTACATTCTATTTGGTTGATTTAGTCTCGAGGGGTTAGAGTTTTCGATTGTTTAGAAGCAACCCTAAGCCAGTAATTAAAGTACATTACACCCAGCGGAAGTTTATCTCTCGCATTGTACCTAGCTGCTTCCCTCGTGGCAGGAAGCAAGGGTTAACGGTAATGTTAACATTAACCTTCATCTCGATGATAACAGAAGCCGGAAAGTATTCGCAGCACGAACTACCACCTGAGAAGGGTCGAGGCAGTCTCGACTAAACTCCAGTGGGAAGTTCATGAAAGACTCTTACCTTCGAATACTTGTTCGAATTTCAAATTGACATTTCACCGACCGGAAAAACTCCCCTTGGGTTCCCAAGCCATACATAAATTCACAATAAGGAAAGAAGTTTACCGAAACATTCTTCTAGATCCTTTCAACAGTTGAACATATAGACCAATCGTACAAAAGTCTCTACAAATAAATAATAATGATTCAAACATAAAATTATTAAATATTTAAAAAAAAACAGTTTTGAATTTATTTTAATTTTTGGGATGTTATATAATTTTCCGACAATTGAGGCCGCACCACAAGTAAAAATAAAAGGAGTTGCGGGAGTGTATCCGTCGGTCCGTCCATCCTACTTCTTCACCGGAAAAATAGGGGAGATGTGAGGAGTGAGAGAAGTTAGGAGAAGGGAAGTGAAGGGAGAGGAAGCAGGCGAATGGTGAAAGATTAAGGGAGAGAAAGTATGGGAGGTTGAACAAAGTATATAGGTCTAAAGAAAAATTAGCCAAAAGTCACCTCTTGGCATTTATATCATGTGTCAACTCTTCGATTGACCTTTTCTGTTCGGAAATACTCGTAGGTTACTCTTGAAATAACGTAGGGAGAACTAATTATAGGCTTTACAACATACCAAGTTCGCATATAAAAACAAATCATTTACTCATTGCTGAATGAATACTTCCAGTGAATTCTAGGACGCAGGATTAGGTTTGACCTCTTTTAAATATTTTGAATATATTGGATTATCTGCAATATTTTAGAATATTTTTATATAAGGTCAAGTATTTTGCAATTTACTAAAGTATTCCTTTACTAAAATATTTTAAAATTTTTTTGAATATTGTAGAATATTCAGCAGGTTATGGAACTTTTTTGTCTTTTTTCTTTCTCATAGATAAAACTTTGTAATGGTAAAAACATTAAAGATTCCTTGATTGAAAACAAATCAAATGACCTAGAATATTAATTCTTTTTACTGAAGAGTAAGGCAATTATGGTCAATTATGATATTTGTAAAATGGATTTTTTTAGTGAAACATTTCTTATTTACTTAATTCAAAGTTGCTGCAATCATAGAAAAGATTCCTTAATTTGAAACAAATCGATTGCGCAATGAACAGGCTGGCCGCAAAACTACATTTTTCAATTTCTCAGACTTTTCCCTGATTTATCCTGGACCAATTTTTCAGTTTTTTTACTATTAATGCTCAAAGAGAAGCAGATTAATCGTGTGATCTCTTTACCATTATATCTTTTTTATTGACAGAGTAAAATAATTTCAGCCTAATATTTAAAAACTGTATTTATTTGTTTTAACTGAAAACATAACTTTTCTACCACAAAAGATGGATCTCAAACCTTGTTGGGCATATGGGGTATGCCATACCTCAACACGATTTAAAGTACCGTCTTCTAGGTGTAGTCGAGTATTACACGTTCCGTAATTTTGGGGTATGAGCTACCCCGTGCGCACAGTACGTATATTTCTTTAATTATTTTTCATTTTATTTCTTGATGGTTTTGGCTTATTAGTGAGTGAATAGTGATAATAATAAAGTGACAGTTTATTAATTTTTATCCACCTATTTTTAATTTTACAAATAGCTTATAATTTGGGAAGTCGGCCCATTCGAGAGCAGTTGCAGGTGGTTGACGTTGAAAACGACGGCTTCGACGATGCTTCTTCAGAAGATAAGGTCGACCACGTCAGTTATAAATATCATTACTTTTATATGTTTTTACATAAGTCTTTGTAATTGTATGTAAAAAACTGCCAATAAATTTATTTTTTAATAATACATCTATTTTCTTTATCTATCACGATATTCTAATTTTTTTCAAATACGCGTGCATTTATATTGCGAAATAAATATACTTACGATGTAGCGATAAAGTAATATTAATTTTTTAAAGTGTAGTGTTTTAAAATAATGCTCCAGAAAAAATTTTGAAAACAACAAAACTATATTTGAAAAATAATTAGTAATTTTTTGCAAGTCCAAATAACACAGCACAACAAGGGTTAAAGACAAAAGGACCAATTTTTACCAAATAGTAACGTTTTGAAATAAAAAAGATGAAACTGTAAACAAAAGCAGTTGCAGTTTAATTAAAGAATGAAACTCTTAGACTAAAAAGACACAGGTTTTATAAAGCAGTTAAATGATAAACCCGAAAAGATGAATTTTAAAAAATGAAGTTAATTTTCAATTAAGGAACATACGTGTTTAAAAAAATAGTAAAATTTAAACCACTAAAATTAATTTATAACGAAACATTTGCGTTTACAACCAAATAGTTGAATTTTGAAGCAAAAGTCACGAAAATGGTTGAACTTTAAACTAAATAGTTGAATTTTCGGACGACCAAGATAAAATTAACCAAATTGTTAAATTTAAAAAAAATATATGTTTTAAAAAAATCATAAAACCTTTAATCGAGGAGTTTAATTTTCAACCAAACAAATAAATTTACAAGGAATAATTTATTAGTGGATATTTCTACCAAAATTTAAAAAAAAATTAATAAAAACCATTAAGTCTTACCAAAAGAAAGACTTTTTAATAAAACTGTTGATTTTTCACCAAATAATAATATGTTTAACAAAAAAGAAAATGTTTATGAGACAGCAAGTGTAAAAAAAAAAGAAATAGAAATGTCAGTTAAATCAATTTCTGAGAAGAATATTATAACAGGGTAGTTACTTAACTCAATTTCCAAAATTCCAGACGTTTTGATTGACCTATCTGATTTTTTATTTTGTCTTCCTGTATGGGCAAGTAGGTATATTTGCTTTTTAATCATATTATGAGAAAGAAAAAGGCTCATCAAATAAGACCCATATTTGAAATATTCTGGAAGGTTTTTGAATTTTATAAAATATTTCAGATTATTTTGATCTATTGTGTTCCTGAATGTTTCAAAATTTTAGAGATAATACTAAAATTCTAAAATACCTGCATACATTTTTTATGGTCCTTCATATTATGGAATTTGTGGAATGTTCAGAACCATCATGAATACTCTTCATTATTTTAGATTATTCTTATCTTACAATATTTTTAAATTCATTAGGGATTTCTGAAATATTGAGCATTATTGTGTTATCTGGTAATATACCAGAAAATTCTAAAATATTATATAATTTTCTGTACGACCAAATGTACATTTTATTCCATCGAAAAATTGTTCATCAAATTATAGATTCAACTTTCAAGTTAATGTAAATAGTTTAATTTTTATTTAAATCTAGTGCCATCACGTTCATTCTAAAACAGTATATGAAGAAAAAAAGTACCTTTTTTAAAAAACCCTTTTTGGATGGAAATGGTCACTGCTATGTTCAAAATGCCTCACCATCCTTTTCAAAGTTTTCTCTCTATTTCTACTTTATTATTCTTTTCTACCTTAACGCTCTACATCATAGAGGGCAAGATATAAACATTAAATGACAAAGAGGAAAGTTCGAGGAATGCAAAAAGTGAAAAATGTGAGAAAGCGGAAGGAAGAGTGGCACAGCCTCAGCTTCTAATCGGAATGCCTCATGGTACGGGGTACTAGAGTCCACACTTTATTTATTTTTTCATCCAGCCCCCTACTTCGCTCTTTTGTTTTCCATTTCGTGCTCATGCGACACTCGCCTGGAAATAATATCCCGTCTGTATTCGTGGTGTTTGCACTGTTTTTACTCGTTCTCTATTTTTATTCTCACCAGATGTGAATCCAAAGAAGTGACTTGGGAAAATTCGGAAAATTTTATACACACGTAAAGCTATGATTATTTGAATCGACGAATTATTGTATACATAATTTTTCACATATAACATTATTTTATACCAGAAATCATGATTCGCGCGCTCACAGAAAAAATTGGGGTACGAAACGTTGCAGATAATCGTTCAGGCAAGGTGATAATCCACTGATTACACCATAGCGATGTAAACATTTTGCGGTTACGGATTTGTAACGTGGCGTATATTTTCTGCACTATACTTGCGGTAAGTTTCTTGTTATAAGTCAATTCCTCAATAGGAAATCCTCCTGGGCGGCCTCTAAAAATAAAATCAACTTTCTTGCCATTTTCTGGCCCTTCTGAATATAAAGTATATTAAATTAAAACTAAATAATTTTTATTCGAAACGACCATGTTATGAGCTTGTTACACTCACAAAAAGGTGAGCATTAAGATTGCCCTTCACCACATTGTCCAGCTAGCGGCAGTTAATTTATTCCAAACGCCACCGCCCAGTCAGTTAATTAGTTCCACCAATGGTCACTGAATAACACACAATGTATTTCATTAATTTACTATATCTCGAGGCGTCCTAGCGGTAGAATGCCAACGCACGCGAAACAACTTGACGGTACTTAACCAAAAATATAAACAATAAAAAGTAAAGTGGCATCTTTATGCTTTGCTCGCTCGAGATAGAACTTTCCTGATTTGATGGAGTGAGGGAGCATCTTTTAGTTTTGGTTATCTTCTAGCTTCATCTTGTTCAATTCCGCGAGCTATATCTTTCTAGCGCTAACTTCTCGGTTAGCTTTTTATTGTTTATATTTTTGGTTAATTATCATCTGGACGATCACTTGCGTTGGCATC
>JAAAKG020195855.1:0-24102 GCA_010014905.2 Druon quercuslanigerum
TAAATAAAAAAATTTTTAAATTTATAAAAAATAAATAAATAAAATTCAATAGAATTCAATAGAATTCCAAAGAATTCAGGGTGATTTCCAAATCTTAATTCAAATCTTTAAAACTACAAAATACCTCACTTGTCATGAATAAATTCTTTAAAATGCACTAAAATATTATAAAATTCCGTGATATTCTATGACAATATTTTCCGAAATCATGGAAAATGTATTAAAATACACTGAGAGTTCTAAAATCCCTTGAAATTATTGAAGTCCTTGGAAATCTTAGAAAATAACGTGCAATCTTTTTAAATATTTTAAAACCTCATACGTCCTGTAAAATCATTCTATATCTTCAGGAATTCTAGGAAATTCTTTACCTTAAAATATTTCAATAGCTTTTAATTAATTAAATTAATTTAAAAATTTCTTGGAATCTGTTAAAATTCCCTCAAATAATTTAAATCAAAGGCTTCTGAAAAGGTCTAAGAAATTTTAAAATAATCCAAAAACTCAAAGATTCTTTTACAGTGCAAAATACTTTTCACTAAACATAGAAATTGTGGGTCTAGTGGAATTTTCATTTTATTTAATATTCAGAAGTTTCTCATTTTTTCAATTTTAGCAACTGTGTAATAGCATTTTTTAATCCAAATTTTAAGCGCTTTTAGTTTTCAGTGAAATTATTAAATTTAAAAGAAAATAGTTGAATGGTTAACCAAATTGTAGAATTTTCAACCTCAAAAGATCAATTTTCTACGAAATGATCGAACTTTAAACAAAATGATTAAATTTCAAGCAACAACAGTTTAATTTTTAACAAAATAATTCAATGTTTAGGAAGACAGTTCCATTTTTAACAAAAGAGGCGAATTTTAAATCCAAAAAAATAATTTTCTGTCCCAATAAACGAATTATTAACAATATCGTTAAATTTTCAACCAACAAGGATAAGTTTTTAACAATATACTTATATTTTCACTTAAATAGTTGGCTTTTTAACAGAAGACAGGAAATTTTCTACTATAAAAATACATTTTCAACCATATAGTTAAATTTTCAGCCTAATTTTCAACCTTCAAATTAAAGTGTCAATTTTCAATCAAATAAATTAACAAAACTACAAAACTGTTGCAATTTCCACGGAAAATATTAATTCTCTCTCAAAAAGATGTATTTTCAACTAAATAATTTCATTTGCAAAGAGAGATGAATTTTCAATTAAAATTATGAATCTTGAACAAACAAAAAAAAATTTTTAAACCAAGTACTTAAACTTTTAACCCAAAAGTTAAATTTTCAAACCTAACAGACGCAAATAGACGCAAAATTAATTTTTAATAAATAAAAAGTATATTGAACAAAATAGTAAAATTTTCAACAAAAGAGATGCACCTTTAAAGAGTAAAATAAATTATGAACAAAGAGGTTCAAGTTTTACGCAAGTAGTTGAATTTGCAATTAAAAAAATAAATCGTCCAAAAATAGAATAGTTGTATTTTTAATTAAAGAAAAGATAAAATTTCTACCAAAAGAGATGAATTTTCAGAAAAATATAGACGAATTTTAAACAAAAGAAGTGAATTTTCTACGAAGAAAGATTTTTTAATCAATAGAGAAAAAACTTGGAACCAAATTGTTAAATTTTCAATCAGAAAATTTGAATTTTTAACCAAAAAGTTCATTTTCATCCAAATAGTGGAATTTTATACGGTAGTAATAAAACTTGTAATTCAAAAAGAAAATTATTCAACAAAAAATAATTACTTTCATTGAAAACTTAACTTTCAGTTAAAAAATTAATTTTCAACCAAAAGTTTGGCAGCATCAAATAATTAGATTTCAGAAATTTAATTTCTATTTCTGCTTTAAACAAGCAAGATGATTTTTTTACCAAAAGATGAATTTTTAATTCAAGAAAACAAATTTTCTACCAGAAAATAGAAATTTTCAATAAAACAGTTGAATTTTCAATCAAAAAGATGAATTTTTCCAAAATTTGATGAATATTCAACAAACTAGTTAAATTTTCAACCAAACTTTTAACAACTTTTAAAAATCAAAGATAAATTTTAACAACGAAAAATATGACTTTTAATAAAAAATAGTTGAATTTTTAACGAAATAATTAATTTTTCAAAAAAAAAGTCGAATTTCCAACCAAAAGAAATGAGACCAAAAATATAATAGTCGATTTTTTAAACAAAAATAATTAACTTTCAAAGATAAAAGATAAATTTCAACCAAACAGGATGATTTTTTACCAAAACGTGAATTTTCAATAAAAAAGGCGACTTTCTTCAAAAATTATTTAATATATAACAAAATAAATAACTATTTAAAGAAACAGTAGAATTTGTAACCATAATATATATATTCTGGACCAAACATTTTTTCAGTTACAAAGAATTAACTTTTAACAATAAAAGATGAATTTTCAAAACGAAAAAAATGACATTCAAAAAAAAAATATTTGAATTTTTAACCAAATAATTAATTTTTCAAGAAAAATAGTAGAAATTTCATAGTAGAAATTCCAACCAAAAGAAATGGGATTTAAACCAAAAATATAATAAGACACTTTGAAAATGATAAAAAATTAATTCTCAACCATCAAAATATGAATTTTTAAACAAACAAAATGATTTTTCTACCAAAAGAATAATTTTCTATCTGCAAAGACGAATTTTCAAACAAAATATTCAAATTTTTAATAAAAAAATGAATTTTTCAGAAAATTGGTGAATTTTTAACAAAATAATAAAATTTTCAACCAAATAGTAGAATTTGTAACCAAAATAAATAAATTCTGGACCAAAAATATAATAGACGATTTTTCAAACAAAAATAATTAACTTTCAATGATAAAAGATAAATTTCAACCAAACAAGATGATTTTTCTAGCAAAACGTGAATTTTCAATCAAAAAGATGACTTTTTCCAAAAATTATTTAATATTTAACAAAATAATTAAATTTTAAAGAAATAGTAGAATTTGCAAACAAAATATATGAATTCTGCACCAAAAATATTTTCAATTACAAAGAATTAACATATAACAATAAAAGATGAATTTTCAAAACAAAAAATGAGACTTTCAAAAAAAATATTTGAATTTTTAACCAAACAATTAATTTTTCAAGAAAATAGTAGAAATTCCAACCAAAAGAAATATGGTTTAAACCATAAATATAATAACAGACTTTTCAATTTAAAAAAATCAATTTTCAATCATAAAATATGAATTTTTAAGCAAACAAGATGATGACTTCTCTACGAAAAGAATAATTTTCTATCCGCAAAGACAAATTTTTAAACAAAACTTTGACGAATTTTTCAGAAAATTGATGAATGTTTAACAAACCAATAACATTTTCAAACAAATAGTAGAATTTGTAACCAAAATAAATAAATTCTAGACTTAAAATATAATAGTAGACTTTTGAATTAAAAATAATTATGTTACAACCATAAAATATGAATTTTTAACCAAACTAGATGATTTTTTTACAAAAATAGATGCATTCTGGATTGAACGAAATAGTTTAATTTTCAACAAAATAATTTATTTTTCCAGTAAAAAGATTAACTTTTAACAAAATAGTTGAATTTTCGACCAAAAAATATAATTTTTCACCAAATAATACAATTTTTAAACAGAAGAGATAAATTTCGGATCCAAACTATAATAGTAGGCTTGTCAATTATAAAGAATTAACTTTTACCCGTAAAAAATGAATTATCAACCAAAAAGATGACTTTTCTATTAAAAGATAAATTTTAAATGCAAAAGGACAAATTTTTATTTGAAGAGACGAGTTTTCAACAATACAGCCGAATTTTTAATTAAAAAGACAAGTTTTTCAAAGACTTGTTGAATATTTAAAAAATAGTTATATTTTCAAACAAATGGTAAAATTTGTAACAAAAATAGATTAATTCCCTGAACCAAAAATATAAAACTTGACTTTTCAATTAAAAATAATTATGTTACAACCATAAAATATGAATTTTTAACCAAACTAGATGATTTTTTTACAAAAATTGATGCATTCTGGACCAAAAATATTTTGAATTACAAATAATTAACTTTTAACAATAAAAGATGAATTTTCAGCAACAAAAATATGACTTTTGAACAAATAGTACAATTTTTAAACAGAAGTGATAAATTATGGACCCAAATAACAATAGTAGGCTTTTCAGATGTAAAGAATTAACTTTTAACCATAAAAGATGAATTTTCAACCAAAAAGATGAATTTTAAATCCAAAAGAACAAATTCTCTGAACCAAAAATATATTACTTGAGTTTTCAATTAAAAATAATCAACTTTCCACCTTGAAAAATTAATTTTTAAACAAACAAGATGATTTTTCTACCAAAAGTTAAATTTTCAATCTGAAAGAACGAATTTGCTACCAGAAAAGACGAATTTTCAACACAACCGTTGAATTTTTAATCAAAAAGATGAATTTTTCAAAAATTTGATGAATATTCAACAATTTAATTATATTTCCAACTAAATTGTAGAATTTGTAACCAAAATAGGAGAATTCTAGACCGAAAATATGTTTAATTACAAAGAATTGATTTTTAAAAATCAAAAATGAATTTTCAACAACAAAAAAATAACTTTTGAATATAATAATTTAATTTTTAACAAAAGAAGTAAATTTTCCACTAAAAAAAGATGAAATTTCAACAAAATAATTAGACTTTCGGCCACATAGTAAAATTTTAAAACAAAAGAGATGAACTGTGAGCTCAAAATATAATAATATAAATCACTTTAAATTAATTAAATTAATACAAAAATTCCTTGAAATCTATTAAAATTCCCTGAAATAATTCAAATTAAAAGCTTCTGAAAATCCCTTAGAAGTTTTAAAAAATATCCTAAAATCTTAACGATTCCTTAAAATTATTGAAATCTTGAAAATAGGATACTTTAGGGACCTTAAAAGAATATAGGGTACAATAAGGAATATAGGGACCTTAACTGTGAGGCCTGTAATTTAAAATCGTAATACCTGGCGTTCCATGAAGACTTGGTTTTCCCTTAAGATAAGACGGAGGTATTTTATTTCTCAGTGACTTTTTTGGAAGATTGTCATCTAAATCAGGAGGAGGTAAACCGATAACATGTCCCTTTGAATTTCCAGCCTCATCCTCAACTTTCTCACCTCCACTTTCTTCATTCTTTTCATTCTTTTCCGATATTGCCGAAGTATCACTCACTTCCGTTTCATTTAAATCAGACCTCCCATTCTCTCGAATTTTACCCTCATTTTCAGGTTCGATCAGCTGCAAATTAGTATCAAAATCAGCCGTCGAAAATCTCAATTCAAAATCATTCGTGTCAGTTTCCATAGGACTGTCACCATCACAATTTCCAGCTTCATTTTCATCATCCAGACTTTGCATCGATGTCTCGCCATCTTTTTCAGATTGGTTATTTCTTCCAGAATTTTCGCTCTCATCTAAACAAATTTTCGAGGATGCGCTTGAATTATTTTTAGCAGATTCCAATAAAGATTCTGTTATTTTCTCCTCGATAGTATCTTTAATCTGAGCAACTTGAGCACCTCCATCTGGATTCTTCAAATTATCAGCAAAAAGGGTTTCAGTCAGGGTGATGGAAGCTGAGGATGATTGATCATTTGCCTTGGAGAGATCAATATCCATTGGGGATTCAAGTGCCTTGTTCTCCAGATTCTGATCAGTTGAATCTGTCGGTTCTTTAATTTCATTAGTCTCTTTATTTTCATTAGTCTCTTTATTCGACACTTGCATTTCTTCTTCTGAGTCCGAGGACTTGTAAAATTCCTCGACTTCTTTTTCCTTTTCTTCTACAGCTTTGCTTTAATGGAATAAAAAAGAAAATTACCTTAGGTTTTTTCATTATTATATAGCAGGATGCCTGCTCAAATCCTAGAAAAAAATTCCGTGACAATCGCAGGTTTTTTCCAGGTATCTCAAGCATTTTTCCGGGTATATTTTTTTCAAATAAGAAGCCATTAAAATATTTTGCATTTTTTAAAACAATCGAATGGGAATATGGATACATGTTTACGAGTTTATTATAAATAATGTTCTTTTTTCAGTTTATAGGGATTCAATTAATTTTTTTAATTTTGAAAGCTTTGACAAATAATATTAGATGATATTCTTAAATACATTAGCACGATCGATTAATTATGTAATTAAATAATACTGAAAACATAATTAATCATTTTTTGAATTAGTCTCTAAAATCCATGAATTTTAATAGTTGAATTTTGTACTAGAAAAGATAAGTTTTTAACCAAGAATGAAATAGTTTATTTTTCAATTAAAAACATAAATTTTCTGCCAAAAAAGCAAAGAAATTTTCAATTAAAGTCTAGAATTTTCAAAGAAAATTAGGAATATTTACCTTAATTAGATAAATTTTAAAATAAAAAGATGAAATTCCAAACAAGAAGATTAATTTTCTAATAAAAAAGATGAACTTTTAATAAAAACACCTAATAGTTCAATTTTTATCTAAAAAGATCAATTTTCAACAAGATAGTTGATTTTTGTACTAAAAAAGATAAGTTTTTAACCAACAACGAAACAGTTCAATTTTCAATTAAAAACATGAATTGTTCACCAAAAAAGCAAAGAGATTTTCAACGAGTGTGAAGAATTTTCAACAAAAATGATGCAATTTTTAACTGAAGTAGATGAATTTTCAAAGAAGAAGATAAATTTTCTGATAAAAAAGATGAATTTTCAAGAAAAAGATAAATTCTCAAACGAATAGTTCAATATTTATTTTAAAAAGTCAATTTTGAATTAAATATTGGAATTTTGTAAAAGAAAATATCAGTTTTTACCAAGAATGAAATAGTTAAATTTTTAATTCAAAAGATAAATTTTCCACCAAAAAAGCCAAAATAATGTCAACCAAAGTGAAGAATTTTTAACGAAAATTATAAATATTTAACTGAAGTAGATAAACTTTCAACTAAAAAGATGATTTTTCAACGAAGAAGATTAATGTTCTAACAAAAAAGACAAATTTTCAAAAAAAACATCAATTCGCAACCAAAAGGTTCATTTTTGTCTAAAAAAGTTCAATTTTTAATAAAATAGTTGATCTCTGCACTAGAAAAGTTGCGTTTTTAACCAACAATGAAACAGTTAAAATTTAATTAAAAACATAAAATTTACACAAAAAAGCAAAGAAATTTTCATCCAAAGTGAAGAATTTTCAACAAAAATTAGGAATTTTTAATTGAAATAGATGAATTTTCAACTAAAAAGATGAATTTCAAAAAAAAGAGAGAGAAAGAATAATTTTTTTACCAAAAAGACGATTTTTTGACAAAATACTTTAATTTTCAATGAAATAAACGAATTCTCAGCTAAGAAATACAAATTTTCAACGAAATAGTTGAATTATGATCTAAACAAAATTAAGTTTCAATAAACAAAATAGAATAATTAAATTTCCAGTTTAAAAATATTAATTTTCGACTAAGCTGCTAAATTTTCAACAAAAATGGTGAATTTTCCTTTAAAATGATGAAGCTTTAATTAGAATATTTGAATATTCAATCAAAAAGATACATTTTCAAATAAGTTTATTTTTCAAACAAGAAAATTAATTTTCTACTAAAAAAGTCGATTTTTTAAACAATATACATGAACTTTTAGGAAATAGCTAAATTCTCAATTCTTAAACCCCATACTTGAATTTTGAACTAAAAAGGATAAATTTTCAACAAAAAAGATGAATTATGAACCAAGAACGAAGAATTTTCAACAAAATACGTGAATGTTCAACTAAAAATGGGAGTCAAATTTTATGCGATAAAAATGAATTTTCACTAAAGGAGATGAATTTCAAAACCAAAAAGAAAAATTACAAAAAATATAGTTACCTTCCCACACAAAGTGATAAATTTGCAACCCAAAATATGAATTTTTAACTAAGTAATGTATCTTTGACTAGAATAATTAAATGTTCAACTAAAGAGATTAATTTCTACGAAAAAATACGATTGTTAAAAAAAATAGTTTAATGCAGTAATATAACGACACGTTTACAACAGAGAAATCATTTATATTTAATTTTATATTTAAATTTAAGGGAAAAAATAAGCAAGCTCTCAAAAAGTTCCGTGACTTTAAAAAAAATTATCTGACATATAGAGGATTTTCCCGGTATAAAAAAAATGCCCTGACAATTCCAGGCTTTATCCAGGTATATTTTTTTTAAGTAAGAAGCCATTGAAATATTTTGAATTTTTTTAACAATCGAATGGGAATATGGACACATTTTTACGAGTTTATTATAAATAATGTTTTTTTTTCAGTTTCTAGGGATTCAATTAATATTTTTAATTTTGTAAGCTTTGACAAATAATATTACAAGATACTCTTAAACATATTAGCACCATCGATCAATTATGTATTTAAATAATACTGAAAACATAATTAATCATTTCTTGATTAGTCTCTAAAATCCATGAATTTGAATAATAACTCAAACCAATTTTTATTTCACCTTTTTACACATAAAATTCAGTGCATATTTAGGTATAAAATGTGGGTAATATATTAAATTTAATTTAAGTCACGTCAAAATCCTAACTTTTTAAAGCAAAATATTGTATTTTACACAAGATGAATACAGTTTTTACCAAATAATTAAATTTTTAATCAACAAGCCTAATTTTCTAACAAACAGATGAATTTTCCAGACATCAATATTCAACCAAAGTGATGAATTTTCAACAAAAATGATGAGTATTTAACTGAAGTAGATGAATTTTCAAAGAAGTAGATTAATTTTCTAACAAAAAAGACGACTTAAAAAAAACATGAATTCTCAAACGGAAAGTTCAATTTTTGGCAATTTTCAACAAACTAGTTGAATTTTCTACTAGAAAAGATAAGTTTTTAGCCGAAAAGAGATATTAAATTTGCAGTAAAAAAAATATATTTCCACCAAAAAACAAAACAAATTTTCTTCCAAAGTATAGAATTTCCAACAAAAATGATGAATGTTTAACTGGGATAGATAAATTTTCAATTGAAAATGTAAATTTTTAAACCGAAGATTAATTTTCTACCAAAAAGATGATTATTTGACAAAATACTTGAATTTTCCATGAAATAAACGAATTCTCAACTAAGAACTAAGAACTATACTTTGAAGCAGTAATAAAACAATACTTTTAAGAATGAAAAATAAAAAAAATTATATTGCAGTTTATGAAAAAAAAAGAGGAAGCTCTCGAAAAGTTCGATGACTTTAAAAAAAATATGAAAGTATGAAAAGATTCCTGGACAATTCCAGGTTTTTTCAGGTATCTCAAGCTTTTTCCAGGTATATTTTTTAAAGGTAAGAAGTCATTCAAATATTAAAATTTTTTTGAAACAATCGACTCAGAATATGGACACATTTTCGCGAATTTATTATAAATAATGTATTTTTTTCAGTTTCTAGGGATTCCATCAATATTTTTAATTTAGAAAGCTTTTATAACTAATATTACAAGATATTCTTAAATATGTTTGCACGATCGATCATTATGTAATTGAATAATACTAAAAACCTGATTAATCATTTCTTGAATTAGTCTCTAAAATCCATGAATTTTAATGAATACATGGAATGTCAACCAAATAGTTCATTTTTCATCTAAAAAATATCAATTTTTTACTAAATAGTTGAAACTTGCACTAGAGAATATAATTTTTTAACCAACAATGAAATAGTTCAATTTTCAAATAAAAAGAAAAATTTTCCACCAAGAAAGCAAAGAAATTTTCAACGAAAATTAGGAATATTTAACTAAATTAGATGAATTTTCAAACAAGAATATTAAATTTCTAACAAAAAACACGAATTTTCTAGAAAAAGTTGAAATGAAATTTTCTAATAAAAAATACGAATTTTCATGAAAACACCAAATAGTTCAATTTTTATCTAAAAAGATCAATTTTCAACAAAATAGTTCATTTTTTTACTAAAAAAGATAAAATTTTAACTAACAATGAAATAGTTTAATTTTCAATTAAAAACATAAATTTTTCACCATAAAACAAAAAAATGTTCAAAAAATATGAATCATTTTCAACAAAAATTATGAATGTTTAACTGAAGTAGATGAATTTTCAAAGAAGAAGATTTATTTTCTAACAGAAATGACGAATTTTCAAGAATAAGATGAATTCTCAAACAAATAGTTCAATTTTTATCTAAAAAAAAAATTTCAATCAGATAGTTGAATTTTGTACTAGAAAAGATAAGTTTTTAACCAAAATAAAAGATTTCCATTTTCAATAAAAAACATAAATTTTCAACCAAAAAAGCAAAGAAATATTCAACCAAACTGAAGAATTTTCAACGAAAATTAAGAATACTTGACTGAAATGGATGAATTTTCAACTAAATAAACGAATTTCCAAAGAAGAAAATTAATTTTCTAATAAAAAAGACGAATTTTCAAGAAAAACACCAAATAGTTCAATTCTTATCTAAACAGATCAATTTTCAACAAAATAGTTGATTTTTTTACTCAAAAAAGAGAATTTTTTAACCAGCAACGAAATAGTTTAATTTTTAATTAAAAACATAAATTTTTCTCCGTAAAAGCAAAGAAATTTTCAACCAATGTGAACAATTTTCAACAAAAATTACGAATACTTAACTAAAGTAGATGAGTTTTCAACTAAAAAGATGAATTTTCAAAGAAGAAGATTAATTATCTAACAAAAAAGACGAATTTTAGAAGAAAAAGATGAAATCGCAACCAAATAGTTCAAGTTTTATCTAAAAAAGATAAATTTTCAATAAAATAGTTGTTTTTTTGTACTATAAAAAATAAGTTTTCAGCCGAAAATGGAAGTCAAATTTTCAGTTAAAAAAATACAGTTCCACCAAAAAACAAAGAAATTTTTATCCAAAGTGAAGAATTTTTTATCAAGAATGATGAATGTGTAACTGGGATGGATAAATTTTCAACTAAAAAGATAAATTTTCAAACAAGAAGACGAATTCCTAACCAAGAAGATTAATTATTATTTTTTTTTTTATTTTCTTCCAAAGAAGATAAACTTTCAATCAAATTGTAGAATGTTTCAATAAAAAATATATCTTTATTACCAAAAATAGAATAATTAAATTTTTGAACCAACAAAATCAACAAATTTTCCTCATAATAGTAAACTCTTTAACCACAGTTATAAATTTTAAGTTAAAAAGATGAATCTTAACTTGAATAGTTATAAATTTCCAACTAAGAAGATAATTTTTTTTATATTTTCAGCAAAAAAAAAATAATTTTCAACGAAAACAAAACGAATTATCAACAAAGTAATGAAATTTTCAAGTAAAGAGGCGAAGGTTTAAATAAAAAAAAATTCAATTCAGCCAAAAGTGACGAATTTTCAACCCAAAATAGAATAGTTAAAATTTCAACTAAAAATATTAATTTCCAACAAAACAAAAACTTTCTTGAAAAAATCCCCTCCCTTGACAAAACAAATTCCTTCACTAAACAAAAATTCCCTGTCATTTTCAGGTTTTTTCAGGTATATCAAAATTCCATGAAAATTTCAGGTTTTTCTGCTTTTCCAGGTCAGTAGACACCTTGTCCATGAATAAAAATTCCTAAACTTTTAGGATTTTGGAAATAAAAAGTAAAGTTTTCAATTCTGAACCTTCCAACTTGAAAAAATTTCGAATATAAATCATCAAATTTACAGAATTTTCAATTCTAAAACTTAAAACTTGCATAATTTTTCATTGTAAATCTAAAAAATTAAACACTCTTCAATTTTAAATATTTAGCTGCAATATCGACAAAGTAAATTAATGAATTTAGAGATTATTATATTAGAGTGGCCGTTTTAATTAAAGGACAAAATTCCCACTCATCGCCCGGGGTTTTCCCTGTTCGCAAATAGTTTTCACAGTCAATGAAATTAAAAAAATTGAACTCTAAAGCTAAAAATGTTTCCATTTGAAGTAAAAAAAACTTTCCTGCAAATTAAAGCACTCAAAGTGGAACTCTTGAGTTTTAAACTTCTAAAATTTTAAATTTAAACTTCTAAGCTTTCAAAACTAAACAATTTAAAATTAAATGCAGATAAACTGCCAAATTAAAAATTTGGAAATTATAAATTATAGAGTTCATAGATTCAGATTCAGTTCGAAAAATATAAATCAAAGTTATTATTTTCATTGCTCTAAATTGAATAATCAATCAATGAATTTATAAATTTTCAAAATTATATAATTTTAGGCAATTTTAAGCTAAAAGCATTAAAAATTGAACGATTACTTTTAAACATCTTTTAGAATGATTGGAATTTTTCCTACAAATTTTTTTAAAATCCTGCCAAATAAAAAAATTTCCTTAAAATGTTCCACAATCATTTTTGATAACTTTGTAAATCTTTCTAAATATTTTTAAATATTTTCCTAAACTAAAATTTTCAAAATAAAAAATAATTTTCAATTTTCTGAGCAAACGTTTTTCATTCTTCTGAAGCCTGTCAAACTTCTTAAAAAGCTAAATTTTTTGTTCGCAATCTGCCAAAATCTTTGTTTAGTTTTAAATTAGGCCATGGATTTGCATCTTTTAAAATTTTTTCAAAGAATAAAAGGTGTTTAATTGTTATTTGTACATCAAAATTAAACAATTTGACTTACAAATTAAATTTTTTTCCAATAGAACAATTTAAATTGTAACGTTCGTTAATAATTCGTAATTTTTAATTAATTTTTTCAAAAAGAAAATTTATATAACTGACTCGTATTTTTTCGAAGAATAAAAGGTATTCAATTTTATGTATACATCAAAATTCAACAATTTGACTTACAAATTAATTTTTTTTCAAATAGAACAATTTAAATTGTAACGTTCGAAGTTTAGTTTTTTTATTTAATTTTAACTATTTATGTTGTATTTACCGATTTTAAATGAAGTAATTGTTCTTTTTCTTAAATAATTTCAAATTGAATGGTTTAAAAATGGAATATTTTAGAGGGAAATGATACTAGAAATTTAAGAAAAGCCTTTTTTTAAAAATATATTCTTTCGAAGTTATTTTAAAATTAAAAATAGTTTATAATGTTTTAATCATTCTAAAAAATGAGAACTGATTCCAAATCGTCCTGTAAAATCAATTATTATTCAGTTCTTAAATCTTAAAGTGTAGTTCAATTTTAAAAATCATTAGATAATTTATATTCACATTTGATCAAATAAAAATGTGTTATTCAAAATCTTCAATTTTAAACGCTACTAATTTTTAATTGTTTAAATCTTCAAAACTGCATTTTAAAATTCTTTAAATTAAAATGTAAGTTTAAAAATCAATCAAATTAAAAAATTCGAATTCTAAAGATAAACATTTTTTCATTTGAAGCAATAAAAAATAATTTACAACTTGAGTTTTAAACTCTTAAAATTGTACTTAAAAGTTTTTTAATTCAAGAATTTTGTATTCAACTGATCAATAAAAATAAGAATGTGTAAAATGGAAGTAGTACCTTCCATTTCTAATTTTTAACTTTTATAAATTATGTGGACATAAAAGATTAAGATTCAATTATAAAAATATATATGTAAATTCTTGATTATGATTTGCGGTTCTCTATCAATTAAATAATCAATCAATAAACTATAACATTTTAAAAATTATATTAATTGAAGCAATTTAAAGCCAGAAACATCAAAAATGGACAAATTAAATTTACTTAAAACTCAACACTTCTTAAATTATTTTTGTCTTAAATAGCCTTAACATCCTTAAAAAGTTTTAAAAATTTTATTCCAACATCTTGAGAAATTTAGACGTTGTTTTAAACTTTCTCGATTTTAAAATAATTTTTAAGAAAGTTTCCGAACTTCTAAATCTCTGAAAATCATTTTCAATTTTCCTATGAATCTTAAGAAAATGTTTTTATTGTTTTGAATACCTGCTTAAAAAGATTCTAAATTTTTTTTTAAATATGCAATAATTTAGGTTTTGTTGGTAGAAACACTTGCGAAATTATTTGAAATCATTTAAAATGTTTTTAATCAATCTTGAAGCTTTTCTAACTTCTAAATAATTCTTGAAATTACTCCAATTTTTTCAACAAATACTAAGTGTTCAATTGTTATTTACATATTAAAATTTAACGATTTTACTTACAAACAAAATTTGTTTAAGAAGAACAATTTAAATTTTAACATTCAGAGTTTAAAAATTCTTCGAAATTTTAACGATTCAAGGCTTTCTAGTCTAATAATTCAGTTTCAATTTGCATACTTTTCAATATTTGTTTTTAATATACTCGTTTTAAATGTACAGTAAAATATTTTTAAATATTAAATAATTATTCTTTGCTTTAATTAAAAAATTAAAAATAGTGTTAAAAATAAAATATTTTAGACTGAAACAATATTTTTAATTATTGAAATTCTTCATTTACGAATACTTTATAAATATCTTTATTACTTATGAAGTTATTTGTAAGTTGAAAATAGTTTGAAAGTTTCAATCGGACGTTTACATTTTCTGAATGACTAAGACTTTTGAATTGAAACAGTTCAATTTTTAACATTAAAATCTGGAAATCCTTGCATTTTTAAAGGATTCAGAATCATTTTACCAAATCAATTATTTTATTTACAGTTGATAAAATAAAAATGGTTCTTATCCAAAATTCTCAGCTTCAAATAATGCTTTTACTTGTTACTTCTAAAATCTAAAATGAAAAATTTTTCAAGTAAAAGATTTTCGAATCATTATATATGATAAAGAAAAAAAGGAGTATATTTAATATATAATCTTATTTATCAATAATAAAATTAAAAAAAAAAAGAAATTCGTCTTACCTGATAATATCAGCAAACATTTTAACTTTAGCGGCTGTAGTTGGAGCTGTTGGAAGAGCAGCGGAGATTTTCTTTCTATTTAAAAATTCCTGCAATGTTCGCTGTTTTGGTCTATGATACGGAAGAGACAATTCCGATTCTCTTAGCAATCTTTGAGTCTCGCTGTGTATTTCCTTCATCGCTGCATCTTTCGCAGCCCTCGCGGTACCCTGGATATGTACAATTAATATTTTTTAAGAAATAAAAAAAAGGTTTTTAAAAAAATGGTAATAAACCTATTAAAAATTAAAATTACCGCTCTTTTTTTCTCGGATTTTCCCTTTGATTTTCCGTTAGTTTTATTTTCATCACTTGCATCCGATAATGCTCGGTTGTTTTCACTTCTTTCATCAGCGGAATCGTCAGAATCTACTAAATTTTTCATTACATTTGACGTCTGAAAAAAATTACGATTAGCGAAGAAACCAATTTTAATGATTAAAGTGAAAGAATGATGATATACAATCGAATCACCTTTTTTGCTTGAATCTTTTTCTTCTTCTCGTCACGGGATTCAGAATTTTCATCGCTAGAGGAGTCTGAAGAAGATTTTTCTTCCGAATCGGAATCTACTAAGTTTTTAAGCTTTGATTTCTACAAAATTAAAAATAGAACTTAGTATCAGGATGTTTAGATGATTTTAAATTCTCGGTCACTTTTGGGTGTTCTCTCGGTCAATTTTTTATTTCTCCCAGTCAATTAAAAAAAATCTCATAAGATTTGAATGATTTCAAACGAGTTTTAAAAAGATTTCAAGAGATTTATAAACATTTTTAAAGATTGAGAAAATTATGATTTGGAATAGTACAGGTCAGACAAGAATTATACTTCTTAATTTGAATACGGCTTTTATTTTTAAATTCTTTTCTTCTAAATCAAAATTCACATTGTTTTTCGAAATTCATATTTCAAGTCAAATTATGACTTCTTACGGAAATCATCTGTCTCAAGTCAAAATTATATTTATTAAAAAAATTAATAAAAATAAATAAGATAAGAAATTTAAATTCATATTTAAGTTCGCTACATTTCAAAGGATTTAAAATATTTTAGGTTTTTTTAAAGATTTAAATGAATTTTTCATTCATTTTAATTATTTCGAAGGATTCCAAAGGAATTAAAAGATTTAAGGGTATTTTCAAAAAGTACAAGGAATTTTCCAGAGTTTTAAAAATTTGCACGAGATTTCAAATGTTTCGAAAGGATAAGAAATTTTTTAAGGTATTTTGAAAGATTCTGAATTATTTTCAATGCATTTCAATGACTTGAACGAATTTCAAACGATTTTAGGGTATTTTTTAAAAATCCAAGGAATTTTTAAGAGCTTTAAAAAGTTTCAAGGCAATTTAAAAGGATTATATATTTTTAGGTATTTTAAAAGATTCCAAAGAATTCTCAATATATTTCAATATCTTGAACGGATTTTAAAGGATTGTAGGGGACATTTAAAAATTCCAAGGAATTTGCAAGATCTTTAAAACTTTTCACGAGATTTCAAGTTATTTCAATAAATACGAAATTTTTTTAGTTATTTTGGAAGATTCTTAAGTTTTTATCATGCATTTCAATTACTTGAACGGGTTTCAAATGATTGTAGGTTTTTTTTTTAATTCTAAGACATTCGTCATACATTTTAATTATTTGAAGAGATCCTAAAGAATTTAAAAAATGTTTGAGTATTTTTTTTAATTTCAAGGAATTTCTAAGAGCTTTAAAATGTTCGAAGGAATTTCAAAAGATTTCTAAGGATTTGAAACATTTTTAGTTGAAAACTAAAAGGTTCCTTTAAATTCTAAAGAAATCTCAAGAACTTTAAAAACTTTTAAGGGATTTCAAAGTATTATATGTTTTATCAATACATTTCAATAACTTGAACATATTGGAAACGACTAGGTTATTTTTAACAATTTCAAAAGATTCTTAATAAATTTTAATTATATTTCAAGATATTCCAACGAATTTTAAAGATTTTTGGGTATTTTTTTTTAAATTTCTAGGCATTTTTGAGAGCTTTAATATGTTTCAATCAATTTGAAAAGATTTCTAAGGATTTGAAATATTTTTAGGTATTTTAAAAGACTGAAGAATTTTAAATCTATTTTAATAATTGGAATAGATTTTTCAGAATTTTAGGTTTCTTTAAATTCGAAGGAATTCTCAAAAACTTTAAAACTTTCAAGGGATTTCAAAGGATTTTATATTTTTATGTTTTTTTTTTTAAGATTGTAAAGTATTCTCAACACATTTCAATAACTTGAACATATTGCAAACGACTAGGTTATTTTTAACAATTTCAAAAGATTCTTAATAAATTTTAATTATATTTCAAGATATTCCAACGAATTTTAAAGATTTTTGGGTATTTTTTTTTAAATTTCTAGGCATTTTTGAGAGCTTTAATATGTTTCAATCAATTTGAAAAGATTTCTAAGGATTTGAAATATTTTTAGGTATTTTAAAAGACTGAAGAATTTTAAATCTATTTTAATAATTGGAATAGATTTTTCAGAATTTTAGGTTTCTTTAAATTCGAAGGAATTCTCAAAAACTTGAAAACTTTCAAGGGATTTCAAAGGATTTTATATTTTTATGTTTTTTTTTTAAGATTGTAAAGTATTCTCAACACATTTCAAAAACTTTAACAGATTGCAAACGACTTGAGGGTATTTTTAAAAATTCCCAGGAATTTTCAAGAGCTACAAGGAATTTCAATGGATTTCAAAGGATTTAAAAATGTTCACGAAATTTCAAATCATTTTAAAGGATACAAATTTTTTTTGAGGCATGTTGAAAGATTCTGAAGTATTTTCAATGCATTTCAATAACCTGAAAAGATTTCAAACAATTTTAGGTTATTTTTAAAAATTCCAAGAAACTCTTAATAAATTTTAATTATTTCAAGGGATTTCAAAGAATCTTAAAGATGTTTGGGTGTTTTAAATCTATTTTAATAATTGGAATAGATTTTTAAGAATTTTAGTTTTTTTTTAAATTCCAAGGAATTCTCAAGAACTTTAAAAAGTTTACGAGATTTCAAAAGATTTCAAGGGATATGCTTTTTTTTATAGATATTTTAGAAGATTCCGAAGTATTTTTAATATATTTAAATAACTAAAAAGGATTTCAAAGGATTTTAGGATATTTAATTAATTAATTAATTAAATTAAATTAATTTTAAAAAGATTTAAGAAGTGTAAAAGGATTTCCATGGTTTTTAAATGTTTTATGATATTGCCAAACATTCGTATGGATTTTTAAGAGATTTTAATTATTTGAAGGGATTTTAAAGGATATGAAAGATTTTAAGGTATTTTTAAAAGTTCCAAGAAATTCTCACAAGTTTTAGAAAGTTTTAAGGCATTATAAAATATTTCAGAGGATTTGAAATAATTTTATGCATTTTAAAAGGTTCCGAAGTATTTTCAATATATTTCAATAACTGAAGCGGACTTGAAGAGATTTTATGGTATTTTTTTAAAATTCTAAGAAATCTTTAAAAGATTTTAAAAGTTTTAAGGGAGTTTAAAAGATTTGAAATATTATAGGATATTTTACAAGATTACAAGAAATTTTCAATACATTTCAATTACTTTAAGGGATTCCAGTGAATTTTAAAGGCGTTTGGTTTTTTTTTAATTCCAAGAAATTTTCAAGAGCTTTAGAAAGTCTGACGGCATTTCAATGAATTTTAAACATTTTATGATAATTTAAGACATTCTAATAAATTTCTAACAGATTTCAATTACATTAAGGTTTTTTAATGAATTTTAAAGACGATTCGGTATTTTTTTAAATTCCAAGGAATTTTCAAAAGCTTTAGAAAGTCTGACGGAATTTCAAAAGATTTGAAACATTTTTAGATATTTTCAAAGATTCCGCAGTACAGTCAATATATTTTAATAATATTTTTCATGGGTTTTAAAGGACTAAGGTGTATTTTTAAAAATTCCATGAAATTTTCAAGAACTTTAAAAAGTTTCAAAGTATTTCAAAGGATCTAAAGGATTTTAAATATTTCATGGCACTTAAAAAGATGCCTAACTTTTCAACAGATTTCAAAGGATTTTCTAAGTTGTTGAGTATTTTTTCAAATTCCAAGGAATTTTCATGAGCTTTAGAAAGTTTCAAGGGACTTCTACAGATTTTTAATTTTCCATGTTATTTTAAAAAATACCGAAAGTATTCTGAAAATTGTAGTGTATTTTTAAAAACTCAAAAGAATTCTCAAAATCTTTAAAAAGTTTCAAGGGATTTCAAACTACTTCAAACGACTTTAAATATTTTAGAGCAAAATTTAAAAGATTCAAAGACATTTTCAAGAGATTAAAATTTATTTAAGAAATTTCTAAGCTTTTTTATTGTTTTCAAGGATTAAAAAAAATTAAAGAGTCTATGAGGTTTTTGGCTTTTTTTAAAGAATATTGTAATCTTTTAATGTATTTCAAAGAATTCATTCACAAGAATTGAGCCATTTCTTAGCATTTAAAAGATTTTCAAATATTTTACGAATTTTAAAGCTTTTGTGATATTTTAAAAGATTCCAAGTAATTTTAAATTTATTTCAATAATTTTAAGAGAATACAAAGTATTTTAAAGTTTTTTGGATCTTTTTAAAAATAATAAAATATTTTCTAGAGCGTGAAAAAATTAAACTACGAATAAGCATTTGTAAACTTTATACTGCTATAAATTTAAAAGTAAATTTTTAAAAACTGCTCAACAGTCCTATGAATATTTAAAATTTAAGTAAATCAGTTTTGAACGTTTGACTTTAAACTCTTCAAGTCAGAAACTTTAACTTTGCCGTTTATTAAATTGTTCACTTTCTAATACTTTTTGTTAAAATTACTATATATTTTTTAACTGTTCCAATTAAATGAAATTAAAAGAATATTATTTTAATTTTGCCTAAATAATTATTTTATTTTCAAATGTCATATATTTAAAAAGAAAAGGGGGAAAGCAGGAGATTTTTCGAGACAAGGTGAAAATAAGGAAATTTAGAAAAGGAAAACACAGAAGAATTTAAATTAATAAAAATAAGGAATTTTTAAATATGTAAATTCAAATTTAAATTTACCTGCGTCTGATTTTGAGATGTTTCTTCCTTATTTATCGAATCATCTTCTGAATCGCTATCTACAATATTCATTAGCCTTGATTTCTTCTTAGAATTGAACGATGTTTCTCTATTTTCAAATACTTCTGAAACTGAACCTGTTTCCTCTTTTTCACTATTTTGTTTCTTCGATTTCGAAAATATTTCGTCCTCAGATTCGCTGTCTAGATCTAAAATATTTGTAATTCTTGATTTCTTTTTAGTTTTTGAGAAGGGTTCCCTATTCTCAGAAGTTTCTGAAACTGAACCTGTTTCTTCTTTTTCTTTAGTTTCCTTCTTTGATGGAAAAAATCCTTCATCGTCAGATTCACTATCGACGATTGCAAAAGTCTTTTTCGTAGCTGATTTCGAACTTTTATTAAGCTTAATACTCGCACAATCATCTTCGTCATCCGAACTAAGAATTTTATCGTCAGTTTTAGTAATTTTTTCTTCATTCGATTTAACTTCTTCTACTTTTTCTTGTGACTCTTTTTGAGAATTTGAATTAACAGAAGTTCTTGAGGAAGAATCTCCGCCATCCATTTCGTTAATTTTTGGTGCATTCGATTTAACTTCTTCTATTTTTTCTTGAGACTCTTTTTGAGAATTTGAATTACCAGAAATGCTTGAAGAAGAATCTTCTCTTGGAAAATCTTTTTCATCATTCTGGGAGGGTAAATTGTCTGGCATCTCACTTTTTGAAGATAAAGTGTTTGAGATTTGATCGTTCTGAGCAGTTTCTAGATTTTTTTTATTCATAGTTTCAAAAGATGAGTCAGAAGTTTGGATTTTAGACTCATCTTCAGAATTGTCGATAGCTTTTTCCTCTTCTTGAGAAGAAGACATTTTATTTTCAATAATTGGAATTTCTGCTGTTACATTTTCAGTTGGATTTGAACTTGCGAAGCTTCAAAACAGAAAGAACGAAAATTATAAATTATATTTAGAAGTCGTTATAACCTGAACAAGATTTAGAATCTTTAAACAAACTTTGATTCTGTGAGCATTTTTCGTCGAAAATTGAAATTTTTATTATAAAAGCACAAGATTTCAAAGAATATTCATAATTTTTTCACAATCTCAAGTTGCGTTTGGGTTTTACATTAAAAATTGGTATTTTTAAACAAAAATCATTATAATTTGAACAAGATTTAGAATGTTTGAATAATTTTTTATAATTTTAGTGTTTCCATAAGAAAAAATTGAAGAATAATAAACATTCAGTCTTCAAATTTCTTAAATTTTTAATATTCTTGAACAAGCTTAAATAATTGTGGATTTTGTTGTTTTTTTTCGTCGCTAATTGAAATTTGTATCGAAAAATCATTCTTTTAAGTTGCCTTTGGCTTTTACATTGAAAATTGGTATTTAAAAAAAGTCATTATAATTTGAACAATATTTAGAATCTTTTAACTATTTTGGATTATATTAGTGTTCTTTGTCGGAAAAAATTAAATTTTATAAGTTGATAATTGAAGAATATTGAAAATTCAGTTTTCAATTTTTTTCATTTTTAATATTCTTGAACAAGCTTGAACAATTTTGGATTTTGTTAGTAATGTTCGATAAAAAATAATATATTCATTTAAAAATCATTATATTACAGAGAAGCTTCACAATATTTAACAATTTTAAATTGCGTTTTCGATTTACGTCGAAAATAAATATTTTTCAACAAGTCATTATAATTTGAAATTGATTTAGAATTTTTTAACAATTTTTCGATTATGTTTGTGTTTTTTGTGGGAAAAAAATTAAATTTTTAACAGTTTAAAATTGAAGAAAATTTAAAATATAGTTTTTAATTTTCTTCTCTTTTTAATAATTTTATAGAAGGCTGAGCAATTTTGGATTCTGTTAGTATTTTGTCGTCGAAAATTGAAATTGAAATCGTAAGATTTCAAAAAAGATTCATAATTTTTTAACAATTTTAAGTTACGTTTGTGTTTTATATTGAAAATTAGTATTTTTAAACAAACGCCATTATTATTTGAACATTAGAAGATTAGAACCTTTTAACCATTTTCGATTAAAATTTTTTCCAAGCAAAAAAAATTGAATTTTTAACCGTTGACAAAATAATTGAAGAAAGTTGAAAATCCTGTTTTCAAAATTTTCAAATTGGTATTTTTAAACAAAAGGAATTATAATTTAAACAAGATTTTACATCTTTAAACTGTTTTGTATTGTTTTAGTGTTTTTCGTAAGAAAAATTGCAATTTTAAGAGTTGAAAATTGAAGAAAGTTGGAAATTCAATTTTATTCAATTTCCAATATTCTTGAACAATTTTGGATTCTGTTAGTATTTCTCGTCGAAAATTGAAAATTAAAAAAAAAAATCACGTTGCATTTAAAGTTAACGACGTAAATTGATATTTTTAAACAAAATTCATTATAATTTGAACAATATTTAAAACCTTTGAATAATTTTTGTATAACTTTAGTGTTTCCATAAGAAAAAATTTATTTTTTAATAGTAGAAAATTGAAGAATAATAAACATTCAGTCTTCTAATTTCTTAAATTTTTAATATTCTTGGACAAGCTTAAACAATTGTGGATTCTGTTGTTTTTTCGTCGTTAATTAAAATTTTTATTAAAAAATCATTATTTTAAGTTGCGTTTGGCTTTTGCATTGAAAATTGGTATTTAAAAAAAGTCATTATAATTTAAACAATATTTAGAATCTTTTAACTATTTTGGATTATGTTAGTGTTATTTGTCGGAAAAAATTGAATTTTATAAGTTGAAAATTGAAGAATATTGAACATTCAGTTTTCAATTTTTTCCATTTTTAATATTCTTGAACCACCTGGAACAATTTTGAATTTTGTTAGCATTTTTTGTCAAAAATTAATAGGTTCATTAAAAAGAATATTGAAAATTCAGTTTTCAATTTTCTTCTATTTTTAATATTTCTAAAGAAGCCTGGGCAATTTTGGATTCTGTTAGTATTTTTTCGTCGAAAATTGAAATTTTTATCATAAAATAACAATTTTTCAAAGAAGATTCATACTTGGAAATTCAATTTTCAATATTCTGGAACAATTTTGAATTCTGTTAGTATTCCTCTTCGAAAATTGAAAATTCAACAAAAATTATCGGATTGTAAAGAATATTTTTAATATTTTAACAATTTCACGTTGCATTTAAGTTTAACGACGGAAATTGATATTTTTAAACAAAAGCAATTATAATTTGAACGAGATTTAGAACCTTTGAATCCTTTTTGATAATTTTGTGTGTTTCCATAAGAAAAAATTTCACTTTTCATTGTAGAAAATTGAAGAATAATAAACATTCAGTCTTCAAATTTCTTAAATTTTTAATATTCTTGAACAAGCTTAAACAATTTTGGATATCGTCAGTAATTTTCCTTAAAAATTAATATGTTCATTAAAAAATCATTATATTACAAAGAAGCTTCACAATATTTTGCAATTTTAAATTGCATTTTCGTTTTACGTCGAAAATAAATATTTATCAACAAGTCATTATAATTTGAAATAGATTTAGAAAGTTTAAACAATTTTTCGATTATGTTAGTATTTTTATGAAGAAAAATTGAATTTTTAACAGTTGAAAATTAAAGAATATTGAAAATTCAGTTTTCAATTTTCTTCTATTTTTAATCTTTCTAACGAAGCCTGAGCAATTTTGGATTCTGTTAATATTTTTTCGTGGAAAATTGAAAATTTTATTAAAAAATCGCAAGATTTCAAAGAAGATTCATAAATTTTTCACAATATCAAGTTGCGCTTGGGTTTTACATTGAAAATTAGTATTTTTAAACAAAATTCATTATAATTTGAACAAGATTTAGAATCTTTGAATAACTTTTTATAATTTTAGTGTTTCTATAAGAAAAAATTGAATTTTTAATAGTGCAAAATTTAAGAATAATAATCATTCAGTCCTCAAATTTCTTTAAATTTTAATATTCTTGAACAAGCTTAAACAATTGTGGATTCTTTTGTTTTTTTTCCTCGTTAATTGGAATTTTTATTAAAAAATCATTATTTTAACCAATAAACCTAACACATTAAAATTTCTCGCTAAAAAATGGATTTTTAACAAAAAATGTAAAGCAAGTGGTGGA